>CBVK0100131903.1:0-11042 GCA_900067695.1 Picea abies | reverse complement strand
ATGCGGTGATATAAAGAAAATAGTCTCTATTGTAGTCTGAAGGCTTCAATAGAGGTGTCGATATAAAATATTTCTTAAGAGCATCGAAGGATTCTTCGGCTTTCTCATTCCATATATATGGAGTGTCTTTCTTCAAAAGACGCATGAAACCCTTAGTTAAATTGGCATAGTTTACTATGAACCGACGCAGTAAATTAGCCTTCCCTTGCAAACCTTGAATTTTTCTAATGTTGCGCGAGGGAG
Source organism: Picea abies (assembly GCA_900067695.1). Lineage (NCBI taxonomy): Eukaryota > Viridiplantae > Streptophyta > Pinopsida > Pinales > Pinaceae > Picea > Picea abies. The sequence continues at coordinate 10,799 of CBVK0100131903.1, read as the reverse complement.
GAAATTGAACTATTGCCTCAACCTTCATAGTATCTACAATAATCCCATGCTAAGATACTAATAATCCTAAAAGATGACCAGACGTAACGCAGAAAATGCACTTGTGAGGGTTCAATCGAATGTGATAGTAACGACATATCTCAAATACCAATCGAAGGTGAGTGGAGTGATCTACTCTCTTGCGAGAGTCAGAAATGAGATCATCTAAGTAAGATTCGACAATATCCTTAATATCATGAAAATAAAAGGTCATGGCACGTTGGAAGGTTTCTCTAGCGTTTTTAAGGCTAAAAGGAATTTTTTGGTAGGAAAAATTACCTCAAGGAAAAATAAATGTCGTCTTATATTGATCCTTGGGTTTGATATGAATTTGATTGTATCCTGAAAATCTGTCCATAAAATAAAAGACTATGATTCTCTCACACTCGTCAAGAATCTAGTCAATGAAAGGAGTAGGGAAGCTATCTTTAGGATAAGCCTTGTTTAGGTCTCTAAAATATATACATACACGGATGGTTCTTTTCTTTTTATTTATGATAATGGGGTTGGACACCCATTCAGTCAAGGGAACCAGGTAGATGAAACCAACATTAAGTAGCTTCTCTACCTCTACCTTAATAGTAGGGGACTTCCTAGGATTAATAGCTCTAAGATGTTTCTGAACAGGTTTAGCATCCAGATAGGTTTTAATCTCATGTTCAGCAATGTTGGGGTCGATCCCTAACATCTCTTCATATGACCAAGTGAATACATCACAAAATTCTTTGAGGAGATCGGTGTAGATCTAAATTTCTTTAGGTGAACAATCCACACCCATATATACGTTCTCAATTTTTCTAGGAATACGAGATATGTCGATCATGACGATAGGAGAAATATTCTTCATGTTTCCCTTGGGATAAATACCATGCATATCTAATGGAACCATGACGTGACCGACCATCTCACTCAAGGTAGATCTAAAGTCATCTTGTTCGATCTTAACAAGTTATGGGAGAAAATAGGATCGATGATGCATATCGTCTGAAGGCCTATTAGGACCAGACATGGCCTCTAAGATGGATTCATATGAAGGTAGAGTATCATTGAGGAAATCATGTAAACAAGATGATTGAGCGGCCCATACGGGCTCTAGAACAAGATCCACCTAGTCCATCTGTGAGGAGGAAGGATCCAGGTCAGCAGTAGCGTCAAGAATAGACTAATATGCAACCTCTACTATTGATAGTGGCATATCCATCCAAATGTGCGACTAACCTTCATACATCATAGTTGGGGAAGGTAGGGTCCAAGGGTCATTGAAATATGAATTACGAGAAGGAACAAACCTCATCGGTGACGAAGACTCACTGGAAATTGCATGAATATGGTGAATTGGTGCCATGAAATCAAAGCTACCCATCAAAGAGGAATACATTTCGACACCAACATCCTTCATTTCTTGTTGATAATCGTCGATCACAGGGACCGAAGGTCCAATCGATGCACTAGGACTAGCACAACCACATAATTGTGGTTTATGAATGCTGAGAGGCTTATTTTTAATTTACAAACCTTGACTCTACTCTAAGATCATTTTAATTCTAGCATAAATTATAATCTTAACATAACCTTAACCCTAACATGATTTTAAATTATTTTAATCCTTTTAATAACACATTAATTATTTTCAAATGAATTTAATTATTAGGTATTTGAAAATAATTAATGTATCATTAAAATGATTAAATTTAGTGTTTATATTAAAGTTAGGGTTTATGTTAGAATTAGAATTATGTTAAATTCAAGGTTTGTAAATTAAATACTCCTATAAGCATTCATAGCCACAATTATGTGATTGTGCTAGTATATATGAATGCTATTATAAATCTTTGAAAATAGTATTCATTACTTTTTTTCTTGGATCGATTTTCATTATTCAATGCTCTCAAAGTTGTCTCTTGGGATTAAATGAAATTGATATGTTTACATTGTTAATGCATCATGGTTCGTGCCTTCTTTTGTCGCTTTCTCAAACTGGTTGGTCTTTATATTCTCTCTTGAAACAAGATTTTCCAAAATCTTTTTCCCTATCTTTACCAGGTCTCCAGATTCTTCTTAGTTGAAAGATTGATTGAGCTTGTATCTCTTGATAACTCAACCTACTCCCAATTATGTAATATGTTAGACCTTTTTAATATGGAGTGTATGCAAACAAAAGTGCATTATATTATATTCCAATCTATAAACAAGCATATGATTGAATTACTTTGACAAGGAGGAATTACTTTTACAAGGAGGAATGAAAGGACATGGGTTCTTAGATAGTTCTTCTCTGATTTACAGGCTTGAAACATGAGGGATGCATGAATTTCGACCATATCTACACTCGATTGCGAAAACATGTCAATTTTGAGTACTTTACCGTCATTGCATAACCATTGAAGTAGGCCCCATTTTCCATTGTCAGTGGTGTTGTAACTAGCCATTTTTTGTCAAGTTCCAAGAGAAAGCATAATAAAGTTGCTAGTATCTTGTTTCAAACACATAGCATGATCAATTCAGTTACTTCTTTCAAAGGTCAATGGCAATGAATATTTTTCTTCATGAGTCCAACTTATAAATAAAAAGGTTTATTCATGATTATGACTTATAAATAAAAAGGTTTATAAATCACCCGAGCTTTCGATGGTGGAAATAAGACATCTAGATTGTTAAGAAAATATTGTTTAGTCACTTGGTTTATTGTGAGTAATTTCTGCAACATATCATTTTATAGAAGAACAAATTACACAACGTCTAAGAAATCAAATTTTGATATAAATCATAGTTACGCTATTCATAGATGGAAAATAATATATTGTATTGTTCACTGCAACTGCCCCATCTATGAGGTTGAATATTTTGGTGTTGCCCAAGGAATATTGTTGAAGTTATTAGTAGTGCCATTCATAACTACTTAAACATTGTGGCCAACACCCATTATTTTGACAATATTGCAATGCAGGTAATGTAATCAAGCAACATGTCGCTTCATTGTTGTTATGTTCCTAGAAGAATTTGGTGCACATCCCAAAGGACCTAATCTCATGCACACCAATTTTCTTACATTCACTTTATAGATGTTGCACCATCATAAATACACCCAAAATGTTTTTCATAAATACACCCAAATTTGTATTCAATTAAGTTCAATAGAACTATGTTTATGGAGTCGATTCAATTCAATGAAACTTGTGTTTATGGATCCTGGAGTCTAGCCATCACTGAGTTGAGTGTTCTTAAGGAGCATCCATCCATGTAACTTTTCTTATGGCACATCACTCGCTTCTCATATCCATTTCATATGGAGATAATCTTAAACCCCTCCCAATGTAGCGTCGCCTTTTCACATTCATATAAACCATGTTTTCCTTATTTAATTGAAACGAAATGTCTGTCACATTCATAAAAACCATGCATGCTTAATTGAAACACCAACGTAGATGGCATATTCTTAATCGAAATCAAATGGAATCCTTTCTAATAACATAGAGTTGGAAATCAGTTGGAGAGAAAAGTAATTTCATAATGTTATTAAGTAATTGTTAAAAAGTAAACACAAAAATGTATGCCTTTATAAAAGCGAGGTTAATGGTTGAAATCACGGCCCTTAATTTGGTGTGACAATGAAGAATATTCCATCCATTTTTAATCCTCTCCATAAAAAACTGATTAAGGACTAAAAGCCTATTAAATGTTTCCATTTCCAATAGGTATATGCCTCTTGGCGTAACTAGCATGTGCAAAGGACAACTAATCAATCGTCACTATTTTCCCTTCGTGAGGAAAACACAAAGTTTGGAAAACTGACGACACAATGACATTCATGGCATAATTCCAATTACTCCCTAGTAGTAAATTGTATTCAAGAGGTGCACCAACCACCTCAACATCAACCTCCACTTTCTTCCCACCTAACTGGACTGGAAAAGTAGGAAGAATTATGCGGGGTCGAAAAGAACACCCATCAAATGTGGTCAACATAGTCATATATTGGGATAGGTTCAGAGAGCCAATGGCTTTCCAACATGTTAGGGACATCACACACATCGTAGCACCTTCATCAATTAGAGTGTGTTTGATGGTAATTTTCATGTACTCCACATGGATTTGAAAGGCCACATGGTAAGGTAAGTGAGGCTTAACATCCATCACATCAAACTTGATAACCCTCAAGCCACACTAGTCTAGAGATCCTAACACAGATAATAAGGCATCCCTCTATGAAGGACATGTCTGGAGCACCTCCAAATCTGACATAGCACAAGGGGTTTGGCCCAGATATTTGACAATCAAATAGTTTTGGGTGGCTATGGCATTAGGATTGTGGGCAGAGCGCTTTAGTACTCCTTTAGGAATACGAGGTGGAGGTTCCATCTTTTTGATCTGCAAGGGTGTTTCTGGAGAGGGAGGAGACTTTGGACCTATGACAATTTTTGAAGAACCGTAATCATGAGATCGAGTGGCTACATCAATCTGAGACTTGACCATATTGATGCATAGATGGCCCCCTTCATGGTCCAAAGGGGTTTTGACTCTCGCTCAATGCATTTATGGTGTTGGAGGTCCCCAAGGCCATGTGTTTATTATGTGGAAATGGATTTGTCATTACAACGGGTGGTTGAAATAAGAGCCTCGAGGTTTCCTCGATTTGGGGGCATAGGTGGGTAAGGTGATCATATTTACAAAGTTTACAAGGATAATTCACCTTTCGGTTTTCTTTATTTCCTTCACAAGCATTATTATTCGATCTATCATTGTTAGTGTCATCCTTGGATTTATTATTATTTTTCCCACCCTTACTATTATTACCTCATCCTTTCTTTTTATTCCCTCCTAGTTGAGTGTTACCATTTGTGTTAGACGACGAATCTACATAATGCATATCCACCGACTAGGTGGGGGTGGAGGACGAAGTTGAAGCTTGTCCTGCTATAGGCTGGCTTAGAGACAAATATTTCAACTGGTTCGTCACCAAGTTTGTAGACTTATCATTTGCAGAGCTTATGATGGCATCTGCATGAGGCCCAAGATTTTGTCTAGGGTCATAGTTCGACCGTGGTGCGTCAAGAATAATTTCATACAACATCCCAGATTGAGCATATATGAGATCCAATTTTTGTGCCTTGAAAATAGCTTCTTCCTCATATGTTACTCCAGATTTAGAGACATCTTTTGAAATATAAGGCAATAAGGACTTAAGGAACCACTCCAATAGAAACTTTGGAGGAATATAGACTTTGATCAACCTCTTTTGTCTACGCCACTATTGGATATGGTCTGAGATATGTGTCGCTTTATCTTGGTGTAAGGCCAAAAAAATTTCTATGCCAACATCGTAATGAACTGGAAACTAGAAGTGGTTGAGAAAGACCAAGACCATCTAATTAAAGGTTCTGTATGTTCCCCTTGGTAGCTCAATGTACCATTTTTCTGTGACCCCCATGAGGGTGCATTGAAATATCCTCAAATGAATAAAATCATCATTCAGGTACTTGGATGAGAACCATATATGAAAAGTAGTGACATGATCACCCGGATCCTCGCCAGTCTTGCCTTCGAATTTTGGAATTTCTGAAAGAATCTTGGTGGGGACGAGTGGCCATAATGGTTCATGACATTCAGGTTCATTCATTAATTTTGAAAAATATGGTAGATTAAGTGTGGCCTGAAAAGGGATTCAGGGTTGCGACGTCTAAGCCCATGCTCTCAGGAAATATTGGTGCTGAGGAATTGCAGATCATCCAGGGTTCTAGTATATACCATGGCCTTGTCCGGTAGGATAATATCCTCCTCCAAACTGATTCATAAGAGGTTTTATGGGAACCATACCCACAGAAGCAGCATGATGAGGGTTGTATATGTTTCCCCCAGCCAAAGGGACTCCAGGATGGGGGTTACCCATAGTGTGAAATTGACTCCCTCTAGATGGAACTATAGAGGACAGAGGGGGATTCACCATAATAAATGTGTTTGTTGGAATTGGCATGGAGGAAGAGGGGATGAAGGGAGGAATATAGGAAGTGAATCCTAGAGCATTGAAACTAGGATTAGGTCTAGAGGAAAGAGAATTCCAACCTCCAACTGTAGGATTCACTTGGGGAATATGACCTCCACCAAATGAGAAAGGAGAATAAGGAGGATTTGTGCCCCCACACCCAAAACTAGGATTTGCATTAGTCATTGGAACAGAGGATGAGAGTTGGGATGTCATGTTGGGAATACCAAAATTAAATGGATTAGAGGCCAAAGGTATTAACTTAGAATTGTGACTTGGCATACCAAAAATATATCTAAAAGGGTTCTTTCCTATGGGTCGAGTAGAACTCATAGGTTGGGTAGCACTGGAGGTAGGGACCCCTAACACCTCCACTGTCAAAGATGAAAGAGTCAAAAGGATGCCACTAATAATAGAAGATATAGGAGACGAAGGACTCCCCGAGACGTTTAGGTCTGACTCAGTACTCATAACTGGATGATCATGAGTTTGGGAGGTGGAGATATATGTACCACGTTTATTAACTTTATGCTTGTTAGAAGGAATAGTCGGTAAAGGATAAAGATGTAGGGGTAACTTCAACAAACGATGACACCAGATAGGAGGTTGTTCTTGATCCACAATGACTCAAGACTCGAGATATAAAATAAAATCCTAGGGCCAACTAATAATTAGGGAGCACACCAAAATGAAGCAAAAAGACCAATGCACACAAAAAGGATATAGTGGCTAAAAAGGGGCCTCCCTCACTAGAGTAGGTATGTCTCTCCCAAGAGGGGCCTAATACTCCCTTCAAAATATCGGAGATATCAAAATCAGTTATAAGGGCCCTCATGGGCTTAACAACACAGTTAGTCAGATCCCCCCGGAGAGGTAATCCTCCATAAAGGTTGTGTGTTATCCGACCCTTGTCTGACTTAGGGTACCTACAAAATAACCCCTACAAGTAACCTATATGGATACCTATGTCAAGAAACTAGAGTCACCACAATATAACCAATGCACAAAAGAACAGTCGTAACTTTGATCCACTGTATGGGAAGGGTAAAAATCCTGTATGGAGGTAAAGGTACTAGAAAGACCCCCAAATATGAATAGAACCCCAAAAATATCTCTGACTCTAAGAAGGTATTAAAGGGATATATTTGCAACCAACTTCACACAACCTTGTGCTTAACTCCAATGCCAGTGGAGCTTCTTGACGTCACTTATTACACAATGGGTTTCACCACTCCCTGGTCAGACAAATATGTTTAGTTTAATATCCTTGGAGAATTCTTCTCACAAAATCCTATTCCAAGGCCCTATGTCTTATACGTGTTTGTGTATCTTGAAAAATAAAATTGTTTCTAATCAATTTTAATTAATCAACATTAATTTTAATGGCTTCTGCTTACTCAAGAGGTGTGTTCGTGAAACTAATGGTATTACGACTCAACATATAAAAATAAGAAAATATAAAAACACTGCTAAGTACTAGTCTTGAATTTCAAAGAGATGGTATGCTTATAAATGCAATTTTTCCAATGCAATCTCTACAATTTCAATGAAAAGCAATATCTCCACATATGTCAAAATCAATGCAATGTAATCAAAAGTGAAAATTCCATAATGAAGATAAGAAAATATTTTTGTATTTTTTATATAAAGAATAGAAAATGCAAGGACTGAATAACAATTTCACAGGAAGACCCTACTGCAAGAAAAAAGAGACAAGCCAAGTAGGACACCAAGAAGAAAACACTCAGACCAATGTGCAAGGACAACCAATGAAAAATATGATAAGAAAGAAAACCGCCCAAAAATTCAACAATAAAATGCTTCCTATCACTCTGTAAGCACTTAACAGTTAGGACATGAACCTAAGAAGACTCAACAACCAACCAAACTCACCCAACAAACACCAAACTCATCCAACAAGGCTAAAGAGATGGTGTACTTGACTGTTTGAGCACAAATAACGTATATACGCTCCCTAAAGGAAGACATATTGTGTATATACACATATGTCAAGGGAAAAACCACGTATACCCAGTAACACACTATCAGGGAAAGGTTTAAGCCAAGAAACTCATATGAAAGGTAAAAAATAGGTTCTCAAGCAACATATGACAAGGAAACTCAGGCTAGTAGAGAGAAAATCAAGGAGAAAAACACTCCAAACCCCCAAAAAGGAGATTCTTCCCCATTATGGTCGCCAATTCTGTTACGAGGAAAATCTCTCTATGGAAAGGGGTAAACCACAACAGGTGAAATGACACGTAGAAAACAACTATAATCCCAATTATGTTATATAAATGAAATGATAGCAAGACAAGTCTAATAGCCTACCTCGTTCTGATGTTCGATGAAGAGCATCGTTGAGCACACAAACCAAAGCCTTATACTTTCAAATTGTCCTCAACAACCAAGATACACAAGCATATGGTGATTATATATATTGTTAGCATATAGATTAGCATAATCCATTAACATACATGACANNCCATTAACATACATGACAAATACGCCCATGGAATAATAATTCATATATTTGCAAGATATCAATTAGACGAGAAAAGAGTATTTCTATTAAAATAATCAGTAGAAGTACATAGGTGACGAACTTCTACAAAGGCACATATCAGAATCGAAAAACTAAGTCCCTCTAGCTGGGCCTCCACCACTCCAATCCTCCACCAAATTCAATCTCATATAAAACTAAGTCCCTCTAGCTGGGCCTCCATCACAAAGAATGAAGATCTTGGGGGTTGAACAAAGAGTTCATAATTTCAAGGACAAAGGGATGCAGACTCAATATGAAGTGAAATTTCTCCAGAGTGTCTTTTCTCTCAAAGTTGAATTGTTGAATTATCTCAAGGCTTGGACATGGATCAATTTATATCCTTCAAATGGAACTGAAGGGCCAAGTCAGAGTTTTTCTAGTATATGGAAGTTCAAGGATCATGGATCTTGTGACATGGCATGGAAACCTAGCATCATTTTTAATTTTGAGCACCAAACCCTATGTATGCGGGTTGTAGTGGAGCAACCTGTGTATACGTTTGTTGTATAACTAATAGAGAATGTATATGTGGGAACATATGGTTTTTTGTCTCTAGAAGGAACAAAAAGGGAACTTCAAGTATGCATAGGGAAGTGGAAGGCCATCTAAGAAAGTTGCATGGAGTGAGGAAAACATTATTGTAACAATGGCCCATGAATTCTAAAATCTTGTTTCATTCTCTAATACATTTTTTTCACCCTCCAACCATGACTAGGGCCTGTAAAATCATCATTGGTGTGGAAAAACTCATAATGGTGCACATACCATATCCATGGGATAAATGTTCCCTTTATAGGGCCTCCTATGTGGGTTTGGAACCATATCTAGGGCCCATGAGACATTAAATCATATTTTAGGCCCTATATTGGTGTTCCTCCTCATGCCATGTCTAGGATCCCTAATAGTCTTTTATGGAGAGAAAAAAATTATATTGTCACTTATGAAAACATAACTTATCAAATTATCATGAAGTGGTTTATGGAACAAACAAAAGGGATCCTCATGAAGTTGATGGTTAAAAAAATAGCAACTGGGAAGTTGGTTCGAACATGCTCTCGCATGAAAATGCACATGTTATTCAAAATGTGCACATGTTCCTTTTAAAATACCCTTAATGCCTTTTGAACAACCATGTAGACAACTATAAGTTTTCCCAAATAAGAATTAAAAATAAACATTCATGCACTTTAGAAATGTGTATAATGATGGTAACAAAAACATAGAAACTTAATAACAAAAAAGTTGTATATCTCTTCAAGATCTTCTGAAATTTGTAAATAATTCCAAAAATGGATGTTGGGAGAAAATATAGACAAATTACTAAATTACTCTTGATACATTTAGGGGTGGAAATTTTGTATACAATTCAATTTTAACTTATGAAAACATCATGAAGTGGTTTATGGAACAAACAAAAGGGATCTTGCATGAAGTTCATGGTTAAAAAAATGGCAACTGGGAATTTGAAAACATGCTCTCGCGTGAAAATGTACATGTTATTCAAAATGTGCACACGTTCCTTTTAAAATAGCCTTAATTCCTTTTGAACTACCATGCAAACCACTGTGAAGTTTTCCAAATAAGAATTAAAAATAAGCATGCATGCACTTTAGAAATGTGCATGCATTAATAATGGGAACACAATATTTTTAACATAAAAATATATAAATTATATAAGAAATTTCCAACCCTAAAATGTATCAAAAGAAATTTAGTAATTTGTCAATAATATTTTATCCTAGCATGCATTTTTGGCATTATTTACATACTTGGAAAGTTCTTGAAGAGATATACAACTTTTATGTTATAAAGTTTCTATGTTTCTTAATATGTATTTTCTAGTTTTCAAAATAATATAAAAATAAATCTTTTGACATGAAAAAGAAATTTTGCAATTTTCTCACAACTTTTTTTTTTCCGAACATCCATTTTTGTTGCTCTTTAGATAATTGCAAAGATCTTGAAGTGATCTACAAATTTGTTGTTATACACTTTTGTTGTGTTTATATAGATGTTTTATTGTTTTTTAAAAGAATAATAAAAAAAAAATGACAAGTAGGATACACTTCGGAAGGTTGTACTTTGTTATGCAGTCATTTTAAATTAAATGCCACATTTACTAATGAGATTACTCCCTTAAAACTACTTCTCTGTGAACCTTTTAATCCCTAATGAAACCATGAAATGCCATATAGGCCCTATACAGGGAATATATGGTCTTTGAGTGGGATACTA
>CBVK0100131902.1:0-14445 GCA_900067695.1 Picea abies | reverse complement strand
AGTGAAATTGGGCAGAGTTTCATTGTTCTTATGCTTGGATGTGAAATGAGACCTCAAAAACTCCTTTTATATGACAAAAGGATGGTTATTCAGTTGGGTGACGAGCTATAGCAGGTGGATTAGTTGGGAAACCTCCAATAACCCGTGAATTTCAACGAATTCCTTGCAATTTTTAAAAAATTTCAACTTTTGCAAGCATACGCGGGTTGTAATGGTGCAACAAGCATATGTACACTAATTGTAGTGGTGCATCAAGCATATGTACATGGGTTGTAATGGTGCAAGGCACGCACATCTTCTAAAAAATGGTTTTTTAAGAAGAGCTTCTCAACAGTGCTTTGGAAAAATATGCAAGAGAGCTAAGGCCATGTATGCATGAGTATGGCATTTTAGGGCTATAACATCCATAATAGTGGATCTATGTAATAGCCCCGGGCTGATCGAATCTATTCAGGTGTAAAACATGCAAGTGACTAGGTGGAAATGGAAGTCAAGGGCGGTTGGCAACTAACCGAAGACACCAAAACGACGAGTTATGGACTATGTTTTATGGATGAGGAAAATATTAAGATTTTAATGTTGGGAATTAATGCTAACTTGAAAGTTAGCATTAATTCACCTTGATTCCTGATTATTTTCTTTACTAAGTTCCCTATCTCTCATTTTCTAAGTTTGAAGTCACTTACCTCGATATGAGGCCAAATAAGGCCTCAAACATAAAAACTAGGGAAAAAACATAATTTCCAATTGGAAAATTGTATGACATTCTTAAAACTTTGGGTTAAACGGTCTTGAAAAATCGATTACTAATAGTCCGTGCTGTCGAAGGCAGGGACTAATAAGAATCTATATCAGTTTTTTTTTATATCCAATGATGTATGTTTGTTATGTGAATGTGGTTGTGTTCTTTCCTTTGTTTAGTTACTACATATATTCTATCATCGTTATATCTTAGCACACAGATGTATTAATGACTTATGGTTGTTTTTATGTGGTTTATTGTCATAGCTCAAGTAGGTTGATATTTTAAGATGAATTGACCCTTGGTTCTAGTAATATGAGTATAAAACACAGTAGAAGGATCGCACCATACCTAACACCCACCCAACATTCCAATGTCTCGAAGTATAATCAATGTCTACCAACACACTCACAAAAGCAACAATTTGCCTCTGCCTTCTACCTCTAAAATCAACTCTATAAACACTGCCTAAAGTAGATGATGAACTTGTTTGGGACCATACTCACTGGTTTCAATGTGAACAATATTGTCTTATCATGGTTCATGGAGCACTTGGTCCATTCTTAAAGCTTAGGAAGTATTTGGTATTAGTAGGCATACATCATGAAATGGTACATAAGTACATAAATACAAATTGGCTAGCACATCTGGCAAGGGTGATCAATTCATCCTTCCCACAACACCACTCCTTAGTTTATGGATAACCAAAATGAAATTTTATAGTGTGCACCACCCAAACATGATCGTTGGTAGGAATTTGTGTTTAAGAGAGATTCTAGTGCAATATGTGGGATGCTTACTATTTGGACTTAAACGCGAGGACAATCATGCAATCCACCATTCCAAAATGGGGTTTTTTCCATGATGCCATCTACATGACACTCTATATTGAATCGTTAAACTCTTGACCAAGAATAATCCATAGTATAAAAGCCTCTTGAAGCATAATTGTCACGAATTCACACACCAAAAGAGGAAGAAAATCAGAGAGAGTTATAAGTTTCATATGCTACCACTACCACAAAGACATGACTCACAACATTTCACTAGTTTGCAATATCTACATCCTTGTGACCTCTAAGCTCTCCAAGTTGTAATCATAAATGGTCTTAGTAGTAGTAGTAGTAGTTGAAAACATTAGGTTCAAGTATGCCCTCTACTCCTCTCTCCACTCTTTTGTGTCACATGTGCACATGCCCTATCAACCTTGTCGATTGACCTCTCTAAATCTCACATCCCTATCATGAAGGACACACTATGTCCACACACCTTGTAATCACTTTAACCATCCATTTGTCTCATTCCACCATCCCAACTCCAACAAGTGATGATGGATACCATTCCCTAACCTTGGTCATTGAGGATAAACCTTAATCCTATACACCTTTAATGATCAAAATATAATGTGTTCTACTAGAATCAACACCTCCCACATAGACTCAAACCACTTTGCGTGACTTATCTAACCATCCCAACATATCCACTCTATAATTCAACCATGCGACTACCCTCAAAACATGATGATCCCCTTTTTTCCATTGGGATCACAAAAGGCTTTACTCTAGATCAACCACTCCACAATGGTACCATCCTCTTCCCTGACCCACTAAGATATGACACTACACCCACCCCTCTCCCCACTAGCCTACAACCATAGCCTTAGGTTGTAGAAATTGGTCCCAACATCCCATTCTAGCAGCATCCAAATGTTTTAGCACCAAATATGACACCAAAATTGTTGGGTATGTGTTATATTTTTTGCACGAGCAGTAAGAAAAAAATTTATGCCTCAAGAAACGTGTCACATATTTAGGTGGTTTTTTGGCACATGGTTTCTTTCACATGGTTTCTTTGCCGATGGTTTTCTATTTCCGGTTAAGGAATTAAGGTTGTTGACTAATCCAATTCATTGGGTTAGGGTTTTGGATGCCGCTGGTCCCTATATGTATATTGTATTGTAAACAATGTATCACTATGAATGAATATANNNNATGTTGGTTTTCCCGGTTTGGGTTTCCAGGGGAAAAATATCTGTGTAATGCTTGTATTTGCCATTGTATCTTTTCTGTTCTTTTACTGAAAATCTGTTTGCAGTAAATATTGTATAAGGTTAAAATCTACAAAAACCTCCTCAACGAAGAACACTTAGAAGATGACATAATTGTTCCTCCTTTGTGCACATTCCTCACTAGTCATAATTGAAGCATTGCATAAAGATATGCCAAGATTCTAGATTGTACGTGTAATAATAGGGAATGAGGACTATGAATATGTGGTTGTTGATTGTCAATTGGGTTTAGCTCAGGTGGTTGGGAGGAATGATTGTTATCCTTCCCACTTAGGTTCAATTCCTGCGAGTGACATGTCGAGCTCTGAACGAGTATATTGTTGTAATGACTTTGATCCCTATTGTTGACCAACCTTGTGCCTTAAAGATTTCAAGGTTTACCCTAGGTACCATCCTTGAAATGAGGGGAAGTACTCAAGGGTTTTCCCTGGGCAGTGTATCTTGGAAAAAAGAATGAAGATGTGTTTGTGATGATTCTTTGGATGCATTTTGAGGATTAGATGAGTTTATGATGGAGATGTCATTTACGAAGTCAATGAAGTTAGTTGATACATGTGGCAAATTATAAGAAGAGAATACAACCCTTAAGAAATAAGTAATAGAATCTTAGATATAGCTCATAACAACATAACACCATATTAACACATATAAAGCTTTGCAAGTTACAACTGCAAGTTTAGAGATTAATTTAGTAGTAAAGAAGAAGGAAGGAAGCATTAGATAAGGATGTCACATGCTTTGTCTCCAAGACTAGGTTTGACAGTCTTGTTGCACAGTTGAAGAATCTAAAAGACTACTCTTATGTGCAATGGAGCATGAGAAGGGATTTGAAGCTTCCAAGGAGAAGGCATGTAAATCCCCAGTGTTAAGTTTACCAAATCTAAAAATTCCTTTTGAGATTGAAGTTGATGCCTCTAGCTACACCATGGGAATGATGTTGTTGTAATTGGGTAGGGCAATTATCTATCACTCACAAACCTTTACAAGAGTCTACCCAATATATGACACAGAGTGGAATGCAATCAAACATTGGAGACATTATTTGCTCAACAAGGAGACAATGATACACTCAAAGCATCAACCATTGCAATCTTTATAAACTTAGTCAAAATTGCAACAAAGTTTGTACTTTAAGTGGATGTCATCCTTACAACGATTCAATTTAGACATTTAGTACAAAAGGGTGCCTAGAATAAAATTACATACTTTATGTTGAGACCTTTAACTGGTGTCATTGTTATTTTAATGCATGCTCAACACATTTTAATCTTAGGATTTCATGGACGTGTATGTTAATGATCCCGAATTCCGTTCATTATTAGAAGCAAAAGGGGGTGTTGATGCAACTAAGGTGTTGCATAGTGGACTAAGGGTCTATGTGGAAGGTGGTATATTTTACCACTATGTGCACATTTGTGCTCCTAAAGGGGAACATTAACAAGGGGAGATTTGCGGGTTGCAAGACATTTTGGCATGCATGTAGTTTTAGCTAACTTACAACAATCTTTTTATTGCTCACACATGTAAGAATACATTGAGAAGTTCACGAGGGGATGTGTTTTATGTAGCAACTATAAATTTCATAACAATAATGACAATGACAAAAACAACGAAATAATAACGTTGTTTGTTACCCCTATCCTTGATCAATAACATTCCTTTCAAACATACACATATGTTGACCTAATTGTTTGAAGCTATACCCAAACCTTATTCATAAAAAATACATTAATTTCATTCTAGGTAACAAACCATCCTCATAACCCCATCTCTCTCCAAATTGCCACATGTTTTGTTTTTTTTCCAATAGAAAAATGTCTCAAAATTATATAAGGTATAATTGTTTTTACAAAACGATATCGATATTGCATACATAGAAGGATCAACCAAATGTATAAAGGGTTGTGCTGAATACAAAGGAAACTAAAGAGTTGTTCACACCAAAAAACAACAACCCTCAACTGTAAAGAAGACTAGATATCAATGGCTAGGGATCAAAGCTCTCCTCGAAACCATCTAATTACTCACCAGGCTTCTCGAGCAACTCAATCTTCAAAGATATTAAGATGCGTTGGAAGACTTTCTTGCCCATTGTCCCAATGATAAACAATCAGTCTACCTTTGGGTTCTTTCAACGCCCGTTTTGACAGCAAGTCTGCCTCTTTATTGTGCTCCTTGTAAATGTGCTGAAAACTAATATCTTCAAATTTACTTACCAGATCCTTTGTTTTTAATTTCTAGCCTACAATATTCACCGATTGGAGTTGACCCTTTTGATTTATCCAATCAATAATTACTTTCGAATCCCCCAAGATTTGAATTTTTTTAATCACCTAATGTGAAGCCAAAGTGAGAGTCACCCATAATCCCATGAGCTCACCTTTGTGTTGGTACCCACTCCGCAATTCATGTACCATTTGGTAACCCTCGAAGCATGAGTCTTGAAAAAACAACCTGTTGCACAACACTCCCTGGTAGAGAGGGTCGCTCCATCGAAACAAGCCATAGCAAAGCCCTCAATGTGAGTAAAATCACACACTCTATTTGGGATAAGATTTATAATAGTTGGCTGCCAAGAAAAAGAAACTAAAATCCTATGCACCACTGAGAGGTGAGAAGGTGTGTGTTCCTCAAATAAAACCTTATTCCTCTCCATCCAAATGTGCTAGCAAACAATGGGAGCAGATTTTTTCATTGACCACTCATTAAAACAACCTGAAACCGTTGTGCCAACCCACTGGATTTTTAAATGATAAATTTCATACAAACGGTGCCACACTGTCTTTGTGAAAGAACAGTTGATTAAAAGGTGACTGACATTCTCAAGGTTGCAGTTGCTTACAAACCCCCGGGCCTTCCCAACCTTACCTTTGAAGAGCGTCCCAAGTAAGGATTTTATCGAATGCTGCCAACCACACAAACAGTTTAATTTTGAGCTGAACAGGGCACTTCCACAGTTTATGAGCCCAAGTTTTGTCACACTGGAAATCAAGAGGATTAATAAGAGCCTGATAGATGTTTTTTGTTGTAATAACCCCGGATGCATCCCCCGGCCCACACCAAGGTATCTGCCCCCATTCTAAGAGTAACACCTGCACCCCTTAAAACAATGACGAATCGATCCCAATCTGAAGCGTCCCGATCGATTAAACCCAAAGACGCGCTGCTACGCCACCGATCAAGGAAGGCAGATCCACTATCAGTATCTCTGGCCTGGCCAAGGACTGTTATGTGTTTATTGTACAAGTGAGATCACAGAGAGCTTGATAGTAGCGAACTATCCTCCAAACCAGTAATTAAATCCCTGCAGAAATCGAATTTCCAGAAACAGGGCTCCAACGAAGCCAGTGCAATAAAACGAACAGATTCTTAGTCAAGCCACTCCAAAAGCTTGACGTTCTCTACTGCTTGTGGGCCGACTTACGGAGCCAGTCGACCACCGTAATATCCCACACGTATTTATCCACGAGAATTCTATGCCAAATGCCGTTCTCTACTGCTTGTGGGCCGACTTACGGAGCCAGTCGACCACCGTAATATCCCACACGTATTTATCCACGAGAATTCTATGCCAAATGCTATCGACCATGAGCGCCCTCCAAAATGTATTTGCTAGTAATGCAGAGTTAAAAGTAACGAGGTTTCTGAGCCCCCATCCCCCACAGCGTTTTGGTCTTGCCAAAAGCTCCCATCTACAGAGATGGAAGTGATGCAGTGCCTTCTGGCCACTCCACAGGAACTCGAACATTAACTGTCGGATCCGATTTAAAACTGATTTAGGAATCATTTCCATCGACATCCAGAAGACGGATTGACTCTCCAATACAGTTTTGACCAGGATTAATCTACCTCCGATTGATAGCCATTGATTACACCAGAGCCCAATTTTCTTTTCGATCTTTGCCACCAACCAGCCCCAATCTTCAGCTTTTGTAGCTTCCGGCTTTAGATGGTAACCTAAGTACTTGAAACCCGAGTTTAAATCAGCAAAGATAAACGGTAAGATGACTTTTAGTTGATTAAACTCCAGATCTCCAAGCCCCCAATAGTGGACTGTTGTTTTAGAAGAATTTATGCAGAGACCTGAAACTCCACAATAAGCTTGAAGAATGTCTAAAATTAATCTCCACTCCAATGGATATGCCTTGGACATTACAAGAACATCATCAACAAACATTAGATGGATAATTTTCAAATGCTTTGTTACCTTTATCCCAGAAATACTATGTTCATCGCTGTCCCCGGAAAACATCAGGCTGAGCCCTTCCATAATCAAAATGAACAGATACGGGGATGAGCCCTTCCATAATCAAAATGAACAGATACGGGGATAGTGGGCATCCCTGACGAGGCCCCCTCCAGCTTTTGAAGTAATCCGTTGCCTCTTCGTTGATCAAAACAACAAAGCTGGCACTAGTTACGCAGCACATTATCCAGTCTGTTAGCTTAACCTTGAAGCCTACTGTGAGTAAAATCGGCCTTAAATACTCCCAGTTTACGTTGTCATGAGCTTTTTTAAGATCTAATTTCAAGACCAGAGATTTGATATTCTTGTTTTTTATGCTATGGAGAGTTTCATGGGCCGAACCAATAGCGTCTTGTATCCTTCTACCCTTCAAGAACCCCAATTGTTCTGAAGATAGACACTTTGACAGAAACAACTTTAGCTGATTTGCAAGGATTTTTGAGATCACCTTATAAATGAGATTGCATAAAGAGATTGGTCGATAGTCATCAAAGGAGACCGGCTTATTTACCTTCAGAATAAGAGCCAGAAAAGTTGAATTAAGACCTCCACAAAGTTGGCCTTTTCTCTTCGAGTCCTCCACCATCTCGAGAAGATCCTCACCCACAAGATCGAAGAAAAAGATAAAGAACTCAGTTGTCCACCCATCAGGCCCTGGGCTTCTTTCTTTTTTAAAATTTTCTAGAGCAGATTGTATTTCCACCAGAGTAACATGTTTGAAGAGAGTTTCAACTTCATCCTCGGTCACCATCCTAGGATAAAGGCTGGAAATCCTAACTAGCTCCGAGTAGTTTGTTCTGTTTTTTGCTCTATTTTTTTTTTAAATAACTAACAGCCTCCTCTTTGATCGCCTTCTGCCCAATTAATTTTTCTCCATTGCTTGAAATTAATTCCCACACATGCTTTCGGTTCCTGTTGAAACTTGCCATGTTGTGAAAGAATTTAGTATTAGAGTCACCACTTTTTATCCAGGTATACCTGCTACGGATTCTCAAAGCCTCCTCCTCCCCGCAAAGAAATTTGTTCTTGTTTGATTCCAGCTCACGGAGATACCTTCCGTCCTCCAAAGATAAGGGACTCTCGACTGTTTTATTTAAAAGTTGCTCGATTTCTGATTCCCAATTTACCAATAAAAATCTTTCATGTGCCTTTACTTCTTTTATCCATCGTTTTTTTTGTCGCTTGAGTTCTTTGAGCTTCCAAACGAGTCGTTGCTATTGATTACCATCCACTAGGAATCGGGGTCCTTCCATATAAAATGAACCAGATTTATGAAATCAGACTCCTGCAGCCAGTTTGCATTAAACTTGAATGGAA
Organism: Picea abies; assembly: GCA_900067695.1. NCBI lineage: Eukaryota > Viridiplantae > Streptophyta > Pinopsida > Pinales > Pinaceae > Picea > Picea abies. The sequence goes on along the minus strand of CBVK0100131902.1, from coordinate 6,072 downwards.
ACGCTTTGTATAAGGGGGAGTTCCCCAATTGAATAAGTATAGGAGCATGATCAGAGATATAGGGATATTCCACCCAAGATCTTGAAAGTCCCATTCTGGACAAGGTACCTTCAGATACTAAGCATCTATCGAGCCTTCTAGCAATAGCATATTGACTAGCGTGACCGTTGCGCCATGTAGGGACCAACTTGGTCGACTTAAGATCAACCAGCTTCAAGGAGGTGAATAAGTCTATGAAAAAAACCTCATTTGTACCTGGAACAAAGGAACCACCCCAGTTTTCATCTAAGGACAAGATGAAGTTCAAGTCACCCACTATGATAAGATTTTGGGTAGATAGGATACCGTTGTTTGCTACTGAACTCCATAAATGCTTACGATCTTTACACGACCCATACATATTTAGGAGAGCCAACTCCTTTTTGGATTGAATACAACTACTTGTTAATAAAATACCTCCAACAGTCAGGAAATGATTCAGATCAAAGGAATTTGGGTCCCATGCAACCAGTAACCCACCAGAAGTGCCTAAAGAGTTGACTACAGTCGCTGCCCAAGAAGGACGAAGTTGGAGCAAAAAATCTCTCGCTTTCTGTTCATCTGAAAGAGTCTCTTGTAAAAAAACAATGTCCGGTTTAGTACAATCCAACAATTTACTGACCGAGGCAGCTTTGAGGGTGCCTCCAATCCCTTGAATGTTCAAGGAGAGCAATAACATCACTTTGCCCTTGCCAGGGCCTTCATTGCTCTAAGGGCCCCAGTATCCGAGGAAGTGGGAACACTGTCATCTGTATTAATACTAGAACTCGCCTATTTCTTACAAGAGCTTCTCGTTTTAATAGGTGAGATTTTAGAGGCTAAACCCCGAGACCAAGTAAAGGCCTTACCCCCCTTGCCTGTCTGAGAGAAGGAAGAGCCAATATCCAATTTAATGTCTATGACTTTCTTTCCAAGGAAGATGGGTAGTGGCTCAGGGTTACGGTTCACATTAAAGCTAGGTAAGATAGAATCAAGGACTGCAGAGAGACTAGAGTCATCCTCCTCTGCCTCTCTGTAGCCTGACAAAATCGATGGGAGTCTAACCACTTCTTCCAAGGAGGAGTCCAAAGGCTGGGTTTTACTAACAGAACAAGGAGGAGGGGAAGGACTCGAACAACTCAAAGGAGGTGGTCGCTGCAAGGAGACGTCAAGTAGGTTACTTGAAGAAGGTAATATGGATGAAAGAGCATTCTCATAAATGGTTGGAAGGGAGGTACTCAGATGTCGAAAAAGAGGAGATTGCGTGGCTGCTTCAGGTGGTTGCTGCAAGGAGACTTCAGGCAGGTTCCTCGAAGAAGGAAATCTGGAGGATAGAGCGTTCTCTGAAGTGGTTGGAAGGGAGGTACTCAGATATCGAGCAAGAGGAGACTTCGTCGCTGCTTCAGGCTGGTGAGTCAAGTAAGGTAAATGGGGAAGAGGGGCGGCAACAAATGGGTTAAGAGAGGAAGATGAGGAAAGCTTCGAAAGAGAGGGTTCAAAGGATGAGGCATCTGACCCAGATAAGGTAGTCTTCGACAGAGTGTTAGTTAATAACCAATCTAAGTTATTTATGGCCGTCTTCTCCTCACTGGACAGGGATTTGAACAAAAGAGAACAAAAAGCTTGTAACTGACCAGTTGGGCTAGAATCGGGCTCAAGCTGAGGAGAGGAAGAGACTCTAGAGGTTTCTTGCAAGAAAATCAAAGAAGCATCATCTTCTGTATAAGCTGGAGGACTCCTTTGTAGTTCAAAATCGTCAGATAAGTCCTCCATAACCTTCCCCTTACAATCCCGACGAAGCTGACCCGTGAGGTGACACAGGTTGCAACAGAAGGGCACCCCGAGTTAATCCAGTGGTTGTGTGATCCTTCGCCCTCTCCATTCTATCTCTATGGTTTCTGACAAACCACTGAAGATGTCCATCTCCACAAGAACTCTTCCCATTTTCCGCACCGAGGAGTTAAGTAACTTGGAGTCCAGTGCAATGAATCGCCGCAATAAATCGCCAATGGCCCTTAAGGCTCCTTCATTCCACAAATATAGCGGGAGATCCGGTGGGAGTACCCAGAGATGTCTGAACTAGAAATAATCTGTATCAGGGTTGAAAGCAATTCTCCAACGTTTTAACATAAGACTACTTCCCCCAAATACCCACAGCGAGCGCAGTAGGAAGGTAGCATCCTTAGGGGATTTGCAGATAAAACCAAGCTAGCCTTTGGTTAGATAGATAATCTCAGAGAGGTAACAAAGGAGAGGAACCCACTGGTGTTTTATCCAATCCTCAAGAGAACCTTTACTCAGAGATTATAAGATACCCGACCTATGAGAGAACAAAGTGCCATTCTGTAGGTATCCTCTAATCCCACGTCATTTCCTAATACCAGGCGCTTGGCCTTCTTGTTGGCTTTCCACAACTTTTGACGAAAGGAGGCAAACTGGACTTGAGCATGAGGTTCCCTATGTCCCTGCTGAGAAGATGAAAAGTTCGAAGGTCTTGGATGCATAAAGGTCGACTGCGTAGATGCCCAAATATCGTTTGAGGGAGGGAGGATAGGCTCTAAAGAAGAGGGGTTTTGCAGAGTAAGATGAGATGAATTACAAAAATGACCAATAGAGTGAATAACCTTGTTTGAGATAGATGCGGTGCCCAATGGCCCCTTCTGCAGCTTGTCCACTTTATCAAAAAGCCCCACTCGCTTCCAGGTTTCCTCGTCATCCGGGCTCATAAGAGTCATTACCTTGTGTTCCATATCTTTACTGAAAACACTATCCATTGGGTCCACCAAATTCCAGTCAAACTGTCAATGCAGTAGCTGACAAGCACTCAGTCCAAGTAGTAGTTTATGTAAGGTCCGTAATCCCAGGAGACTGACCCTCTTTGTAATGAGCACCGATAAAAAGTAAACTAGAAGTCCCACCCACTTGGGAACAAGGAAGCGAAAAAGGAGGGAGTGACCAGTCAAAAGCACAAGGTCCGACAAAACAACTCTGCAAGAATAACAACGAGCTTGGGATAAGGGGAACACTGAAAGACAAGCATGATCTAAAAAATCGCCAACTCTAAACCAACAAAAACGATTCTAAAATGAAAGAATAGCAGACAAAAACCAATCATTAGGTCGACAATAGTAGTGGAACTAGTAATGGTTCTGCACCAGATTTGAAAAAGCTTCCCGCCCAATATCCCTTGGCTCTATCCTTACGCACTTTCTCCAGACCCTTTAGCCACATGTTAACCCATACTCCAAAAATAAAGCTTCTGAGTATCATTGTTTTCAGTTTACTTAAAAGTCATTGATTTAACTTTGACCCATACTTTAAAATTAAAGCTTTTGAGTATCATTGTTTTCATTTTACTTAAAAGTCATTGATTTAAAAATAAACATTTTTCTAGATATTTTTGCTTTCATTTTTAGCATGTTTTCTTAATCTAATTTTTGCTTTGATTTATAGCATGTTTTCTTAATCTAAATCCTAAAAGTTAATATAAACTCAAAACCCTTAAAAATGAAAAATGTTAAAATATTAAGTTACTCATTTTCTCAATAACAACACACAAATGAGAATTGTTAATTGAAAAATATTATATACAATGTATATAATGAATTGTGGTAGTTAATTGCAATTAACAAAGTGTTTTGATCATGGTTTTTTTCATCCAATTAAAATCTCACCTTTCATCAGCCTTATGTACATATTTTTGGATGTTTAATTTATTTTCGTCACTTTAAAGTCTTCCCTCTCTGCCTTCTCCTATATGTATGGTTCGTCTTTCTGGACAAATAGACAAGTTACAGAACCATGGGAGAAAATGAGTTGCTTCACATTCTGAATACTTAGTCGGGGTTGAATATTCTAGTCGGGGTTGAATATTCCGATGAGATTATAACATACCAACTGTTATGTACAGATTGCCATTGACAGGGTGAGGATTAGGGTTTTGAAATATGAGAAATTTATTGAAGTATGCTTCGTCGGCCACCAGGCAAATTCTACACCATCGCAGGTGTAGCAGCGGCCCTAGGGTTTCATTTTATGCTCGACCCTTCTATAGCAGCGGCCCTAGGGTTGCATTTAATGTTCGGCCATTCTGTAGCAGCAAAGGTGGCGACAGCAGCAATGGAGATAACAATGGAGATGGAGAGACCTCTTCCGAGTTAGCGGAAGTAGAAGAAGATTTAAAGAAACTATCTTCAGCATTAGTAGAAGACGTTGAAACCGTTGGTAAGTTTAAGGGCTATAAGGGTTTTATTTATTTATGTATACTCGAATTTGATCAAAAGTTCAATAGGATGTTTGTCCAAGGATGTTGGCTTTTAAGATTTTGTTTCTGCTGTTGAACAGAGCTCAGTTATGAAATTTCCTGGTAACGTGATTTGCAGAAATCTTAAAGGAGCTGAGAAAGTACTATGGCGACAAGGAGGATAATTTGGAGGCGGTGGCGGAACTTGTGATGAAAAGAGCGTTCTCAAGAAAACACGATCAGAGCGACGAGGAGCTGATGGATGAACTGCAAATGGATGTTGTGGAGGATGTTCATGATTCCGAATTCGAATCAGACTTCGAGGAAGCCTATGAGACCGATCACGAGGTCGAGAATCTATACAATGCTACTGAATATACAGAGGAGAAATTGCTTGACGATGGACATGTGGAGATGGATGCTGAGACGTATGATGAGGTCGTCAAAGAGATGCAGGAGAAGGGGCATGTCATAGATCAGCAGAGTCTCGAGGAACTTGTCGAGGATATGACCAACTGGGATAAGCTTCTTCCGGGTATGTTATTCCTTATATGTCTGTATTGGATTTGCATTTGTCATTGTTATTTCGTTTGTCATTGGTTCACTGGCGAGGTGCACTTGTTATAATTATTTGATCGTCTGAAACTTCACTTCTACTACACAAACCTGAAACGTGCAACTTATAAATTAGGCAGTGGCAGTTACACATTGCCAACCATTCAATCGTTCAGCAAACATTCAAATAAATTTTCATTAAATTATTGGTCCAGATGTTAAAAAGTTCATTTTTCCTCTATGGCTATCCAGACCCACTCCCTATTCTATTCACTCCCAACCAGAGTCCTTTATATTTACGCAGACATTTGCTCAATCTCCTGCAGCTAACCCTTCTACGCTCTCCTTCCACTCTTTTATTCTTCTTGCAGCATTTACAGGAATTGGGGCGTCCTAAATTCTTAAATTCCTCCCCTCATTAGTTTTGTTGTTAACCTGTCCACTTGTGTTGGTGTCACTTTGTCTTCCGTTTCTGTTTCCTCCACAGTCTTGGCATTTTGATCTGTTTCCACAATTCCACCTTCAGCTCAGCATTTGCGGTGATCGGCAGATCCATATTTCTTTCAGCTGGTGCTCATTTTGGTTACTTCATCTCTTCATCTAATATGTTCCTTGAATGTTTCACATTGTTCCTTCACCAGTGCGAAAACCTTTGCTGTCTGCATTGAACTATCTTCCAAGTCATTTCTCCACAGCCTTCATCCCTAATATACACTCTCCTTTTCAAAGACAGATGCTGTGGGTCCACAGTTTTTGGGACTTTGCGTCATCCACTCTTTTCTGTGGCTCTGCACTTTTCTGTTTGCGGGTCCTGTCTTGCTTCCCTGGAGCCGGACTTGTAGGTTTCTTTTTCATTTCAATACTCAATATTGCAGACCTTTCCAGTCCACCACTCCCCCACATTCCACTTTTGCGGCATTTTCCCAACCTGCTCATCTTCTGTGGGTTTTGTTCCCAACCTAGTATTTTCTTCGATGCATCTCTATCAGATTGTAATAATAAATTGGGACATTGGTTCACTCCAATAGATCCCCCCAATGCAGTGGGAAAGGAACATTGCTGGGCGCTACTAAAGTGGTCAGGGGGCGTGGTGATTTTCGTGTTTGTCGGATCTTGGTACGATCGTGTGCCTGAATTCCCATCTGAAGATACTGTCCGCACTCAAGAGATCATCTGAGATCTTAAAGGATCAAGAGGAGTGAGGTGCATTTTGTTAAATTTGGCAGCATCGACAGTCATTCTCCAATGAGAGGCCA
>CBVK0100131898.1:0-13494 GCA_900067695.1 Picea abies | reverse complement strand
TGTTCACCTACTGTAACTGCTCAATCTGTACTGGGGTCCACTCTAACTGTCGAATCTAGTTTTTTGCATGGTTATCCTTCAACCTTAGTATCCACTCCTGCAATAAGTGTGGGAAATCACATAAAAAGACTTCATGCAAATCAATAAACATGTATTTCTCCAGATATTTGTGGGGTGTTATTCTAGGGTTTCTGTTATCTTTCTGTGAAATCTTCATCTCTTTGGTTCTTAGCCAAGTTTTGATCTCTGCTTTTGTGGGATTCCACGGTTTCAATATTCCCTTCTAATGACTCATGGATTTCTGCCCTAATCATTTCTTAATCTACCTTCGATAGGTCTTCAACTTATCTCATCTACTCAACCCTCTCTCGTTGCTACCAATGAAAACATAACGCTTTGTTGTTTAAGTCTCTTACTTACTCTTCTATTCTGTTTGAGTTTATTGACCCATGGTTCATGTCTATTCGGGTTTCCAACAAAGCCTCTAAAACTATCGGCCCTTCTGTTAAACCAGAAGGAAACACAGCACACAAAATGTGCTGCGCAGTCTCACCCAAGATAGCTTTAATGGGTGGCTGTAATACTCAGGTGTTTACAACCTAGGATCGAGTGAGAGATATATAACTGTATATTGAGCCATTATTATAACTAGTAAACATAATGTACTATTATTGAGGAATAAGCAGGAAATATAACAATGCATTCATTTAAGCATAACAATAACTACTGAAGACAATAAAGATATGCATGCATTCATCACATGACACAGATGTTACCATGGTTCACCCCTTCCTGGGCTACATCCACAAAGATTTGGGTCTCATCTCTTTTATTATAGTATTTCTGCATCCACGATACCACGCGCTTTACAATCCTTCACAATTGGGTAAGATCTATATGAGGCAGACTAGATCGCACCAGGCTCCTCAACCTGTGATCTAACCCTCAAGATCTACCTTCCTTCGTCTTCTCTATCTCAACAACTTATACAAAATAACTCATACGGAAAAAGTATTACATATCGTAACAACTCATAGATAGCTAGCTAAATTCGATAATACTCTGAACCGAACCCCTCTATGATACCTAAGTATCTATATTTATATGTTTCCGGCTCTTCATCTATTACAATACATTACCAAAACCCTAACCCTAACGTCGTTAGGTCTTCCCTGCATGCGCACGTGCTATTCTTCTTTCCAGCCATCGCTTTCCTCGTGCATGCTTTCTTTCCCAAAATCGCCTTACTTTTTTGCTTCGGCCTGCTTCCAATTGGGCGTCACCCTTAAGATTTTCTTTAAACACAGTTTTTAAGAAACTCGTCCATGAGTCCAAGTAGGCCAAGTGTTGTAACCATGCTTTGATACCAATTTGTAACACACCCATGGCGGGGCATCGAAATTTCGTCTTGTTAAGAAATCAAGACCTCCATTCAGGGTCTCTTTCCCAATCTGCTCGTCCAGAGCTTTCCAACCACGGTCTCCATGCTCAAAACCAAGCTCAAAGCTAGCAAATATACCTCTCCCAAGTTACTCGGGTGTGGATATGAACAAGTTTTATATAGTCCTCGTCTTCTAGTATCATTGTCGATACTCATCTACCACTTCCGAGCTTCACCTAAAAAACAAAATTTTGTTGTTGAAGGAGTCATATCATATTCCTTTACCAACCTCAACCATTCCATATTTATCTTCATCTTCGGTAAATTGTGGTATTTTGATTGATTCTTAATTGAGGTCTAACTGTAACCCTCAACTTACAACCTCTATATATTAAGGATAATGATCTAAAATAGTTATAATAATTTGTCTCATATAATATTCTATGTTTTTTTCTTTCCAATGGATTTTGATTCACCTCTATCAGACATCCCAACCAAAAGTTATGATAGTTTTAAGTGAACATACCTTTGAAAACCCTGATTTGGAGTATGTCCTTTTGTCCGACCTTCATTATGATGTATTTATGAAATTTCGGCCTATCTAAGTCTGAAATTTTGGCATGTAGTACTTTGATATGTCTTCTTTGCAATGCCATATTTCTGACCAAAATTTGATGTGACAAATGAAAGTTATTGTAACTTTCTGAAACCTTGTTGAGTTTTGGCCTTTTTTGAAGAGCAGACTTGTACATAATGCCACGTGTCCAATATTTAATACCCAATTCTAAAATTTTTACTAGAAATACTATGGATTGTCTGCTTTCAAATGCAACTAGTGGCACTGAATTTGGATCCTGAATGAAAAATATATGACTATTTTACTCATAACACATGTTTGAGACTAGTTATAGGACTAGTCAAATAAACCTACCTTCCACAAATTATATCTCATAAATTATAATGATCCAAACTCTCAAATTTTTACCAAGTAAATTAGCTACATTTTCTCACTATTATACAAATTTCAAAGTTTGAAACACCACTATTTAAAAATGAAACTCCCAAAATGACTCATTTGAGATTGATTTCAATGCTACTAAAAAGCCCTAACTTCCATGGGTTGTAACTCAAAAAGTATAATGACCCAAAACCTGACATTGTTACCACAAGTACCTTGAGATGTATTCTAAATAACCTCCAAATTTCAGTATCTAAAGTGGCCCAAATATTTTTTTTATAGTAACATTTCCAAGATGTCTCGCTTGAAGCAACAAAACCCTAGGATAGATGCTTTGATACCAAATGTAATGATCCAAATTCTTAAGATATCAGAATAAAACAAAAGTACACACCATGTACAACAATGTGAGTGTGTAGTACAACTACAATATAGATAATAGAGATGAGTTACACAATAACTCCTTAAATAATTGGAGAACCTACTCCAAATTTCCAAATACATTCATACACCACAATTCACATGTCTACAATAATGAATACATGATATATATATATATATACCTATTCACACATTACACATGAGGCCCCTTTACTATGAGGATGACCCTATTAATTATACATTTACATGTGACATGTACATTTATCCCCATATATGCCCCCCCTTGGGGTCATATCATATACACTTAACCCCATATATGCCCCCCTTGGGTCATAACAACATGGTAGATTATTGGGGGAGCCTTCGGAGAACAATTGATTCATACTTCTGATAACCTTGTCAGTCCTACCTTTTATTCCGGGGAATAGAAAAAATGAGATGAGAGGTAAGAACCTGCAAACTTCACCATAGGAAAATATGGTGAACTTCTATTGCTCAGGTTCCAATGCATGTAATTTATAGTTCATAGTTTGTAGACTGTATGAATAGAAAAAAGAACCCCCAACCATTTGGTGCAGTAAGAGTCAAACATAATACTAACAAAGGTGTAGGTGGACAACAACTAAGAGGACTACCACCCAAGGGAGACAAGAAACCTGTGACATTATTTCTTTCCAACTCATCTCCTGAGGCAAAAGTAGAAATTATACCCCCTTTGTGAAGGACATGTATGAACAAGAGAATTGATTAGTGGGAAGTTTGGATTTGGAGAGAGTTCTCAAAATAACCCAATCCATGAACCTCCTCCTTCACGAGAAGCTAAAGTTGATAGGCTGAATTTTAAAAAAACCTAAAAGGCCAACATGGACGAAGAGGCAACCTCTAACTTTACTTTTGAATTTCCAATCAGAGAATTTGAGGGTGAGGCTCCAATGAAGACTATTCCCCTCTCAACTCTTTTAAATTTCCATGGTTTATCAAGAGAGGACACTTATACTTTTCTTTTTGAGTTTTATGTCTTATGCCACAACTATGATTATGTCTCTGATGCCCAAAAACTAAAGTTATTCCCCACCACCCTTAAAAGTGGAGCATTGCGGTGGTTCATGGGGCTTGTGGGAAATCCGTTAACACATGGAGTGACATGAAGCAAAAATTTCTCCTAAAGTATAAAGACTACTACAAAGGAAAATACCGTTGTGAAGAAATTTTTAAAATGACACAGAAGGAAGAAGAGAGTTTGGAACATTACATAGAAAGGTTCCAATATAACTTCCAAAGGTATGGAATAAAATTGGACAAGAACACTCAACAAATCGTTATGTTAAGAGGAATGAGAGATGAATGTATATAACTGCTGAACTTAATGAGTGGATAATATGTCTTGCAGGAAGAGTATGATAACATATGTGATTTATGCAGAAGATACTCTAGTGGAGTCTCCAAGCATGGGAAGAACGTGAGGGATGTCTGCACTAGACTAATAAAATTAGCTTAAGGAGGAGTCACCAAGGTAGAAATAGGTAACTTATTGGATAATTTTAAAATCGATATTTTAAGCTCACTAGCTTCACAATTGTATATTTTGTAGGTAAAATAGAAATAGGTGGAAGCTAAAAAGGCATTATCCATATTTTATTTTAGGTGTAGACTAATGCATCCTCTGAAAAAATGTTCGCTCAATACCATAGAGATTTGTGGTATCTGTGAACAAGATCATGACACGAAGACTTTCCCTTCAATGCCAAAGTTCAAAGTAGTGCATCAAGGAGTGGATGAGGAAAGAGAACAAGTCTTATTCATCACTCCAAATGATTCATGGCATCCATGGCCAACAGGTATAAGTCAAGACCTGTCTCAAATTTTCAATGCTTATTGGACTAATCCTCAACTGCCCCCTTAGCAGATAAAATATCCTCCATAACCCTGGTGTTCCCATGTGACTTAGACATAATGGTCACCCCAAACAACAACACCTTATCCATGGCCACAAGGATGGAAAGGGCATATTCCCAAAGGCCAACGTTTTCTAATCAGAAAACCCCAATTTCTCCAAAAGAATCCACAACAATTACCTATGAATAACATTGAATTTAACGCTCCTTTAAGACCATAGTTCCTTACACAAACCGATCCCAATCCTAACAACAATAAAATTGTTCAAGATAATTACACTACTAAACCGTCCCACTATCCTACATATTTTATTTCCCCTGTGGAATGTCAAGACATCCAACTTATATAGGGGAAAGTTCTTAATCAAGAAACTCCTTCGATTATAACAAAACATGAAGATGAGGAGTGCCATCAATCAAAGTTAAACCATTCCAAACAAAAATTTGAGAACCATCCTCCCGATATACAACAATCAAGTCCACCAAAAGAATCAAACCAACCACCACCTTCTAAGACTAACCCACATCCAAAAAGGCTTAACTTATTTAAACCTTATACTCAACCATAATTTGACTTATTGGGAGAATTACAGAATGTGTGTGTAAAAATTCTTCTCTTATAGACCATCAAGGACATTCCAATATACACCAAAACTATCAAGGACTTATTCATAAAGAAGCTTGAAAGAAAACCAAAATATCCCCCTACCATCCATGTAGCAGGAAAATTAGAAAATTTGATGCTTGAGGAAAACCTTACTACCAAATATGAGAATCCTATCTCTCCAGTGATTAGCATCCAAATCGATGGAGTAAGCATCTTAAATGCATTGGTTGACTTGGGAACCACAATAAATGTAATGACCAAAGAAACCATAGAGATTCTCAGGTTAGTGAACCTCAGACAGACTCCTACAGTCCTAGAATTAGCAGATCGGTCCACTATCATACCTTAAGGAGTTATAGATGATGTAATTGTCTCAGTAGATTCATGGAAGTATCCTATTGATTTTGTATTATTGCAGTCTAGATATTGTACTAGGGATCACCCTTTAATCCTAGGACAACCATGGTTAGCCACTATCGACACATATATTGGTTGCAAGTAAGGTAACATGATGATATCCCATGGAGACTCCACAAATAATCTCACCATATACCCTCCTGCCAGGTTTAGTGTAGATCATGAAAATTTTGTATGGATAGAATATGAAAAGGAAAAAGGAATATAGGCAGTCATTACTTTAAATATAAGAAACACTATGTTTCAAAAATGAAATAGAATATGATGCAATCAATAGCTTTATCATAAATCCTCCTTCAATTCCTCAGTCGATCTTTCAAATTTTGGACTCTGTAATGAGCACATCCACTCAAGAAAATGCCATGAATCCCACACCCACGATTCCCTACCAGAGTCCCCACACTAATAGTATTTCAATAGAAATTGAGTATGGGAAGACCTTAAAAGTTGGCCCACATATATCCCCTCAACAAACAAAACATTTGGCCCACATCTATCCCCTCAACAAAAATAACAATTGGCCCATCTCTTGAGAGAATACAAATATGCAATTGCATGGGAGTACTCAAACATGTAGGGAATTCACCCTAATATGTGCACACACCATATGTACATCAAGGATGATTTTTGACCCATTCAACAACCCCATTGCCACATGAACCCAACCCTAAGGGACATAGTCAAAGAAGAATTGCAAAAATTTCTTAATGCCAACTTCATTTACCCCATTTCAGACAACCTATGGGTCTCTTCCATTGTGGTAGTTCCAAGGAAAAATAAAAAATTATGGATCTATGTTGATTATATGGAACTGAACAAGGCTACACACAAGGATCATTTTCCTTTTCCCTTTGTTGTCCAAGTTCTCGACACTTTAGAAAGAAAATAATTATTTTCTTTTCTCAAGAGATTTAGCGGATATAATTATATCCAGATTGTTTCTAAGGATTAGGGCAAGACCACCTTCACGTTTCCCTGGGGAACTAATGCATATCAGGTCTTGCTTTTCAGACTCTGTAATGCATGTTCACGTTCGGATTGGCCAAAATACAAACAACAAACTCATGAGGATGAAACCCCCCTACATTTTTATAGAGGTGGTACTCCTTTGTTATAATTTGAAAGATGTAACTTCATGTTCTTGGATTAGGCTATCGAATGTGAGAATGCTAAAGAGTAAACCCCAAATATTTATTGCTTTAGTTTGTATGTAAAATGGTTCTTGATAACCAGATTGCTCTTTTAGTGCAACATTTGCTTGGAAATGGACGAAGCAACTTCTTTACAATAAAAAGATAATGAAATGCTTTGATATAAAAAAAATATGTGCTCAACTTCATTATAACATCATTTTGAAACACATGCAAGCTAAATATGCATCCATATTTTCTCACAAGAAAAAGAGTGAAATGGCGTTGATCCCTTCAAAGAACTTTAAATGAGTTTTGCATTCAAAACTGAAAATAATTTGATGGGCATACTCCAAAAATCTCAAGCTCCAAAATCCCAAAGTCTAAGAAATCATTAAAGTCATACCCCAATGTAGTTCTATGTGGATTTTAATACATAAAAGATATTCAACATTACAAAACATTTAAGTAAACCAATTGACTAATGCTCAGAAACAAAGCTTGCAAAATGCAAGGACTAAACCTCCATGGATCATTTAGAAACCCTAAATTACATTACAAGCCACATATATGGTTGTAAAATAATCCTATTGATCTTTTTAATAATACACTTGGAAGAATAAAAGGAAAAACACTCAAAAAATTCAGCCTTATGCTTGGTCTTTGACATACAAACAAAAAGATTTAAGAGGAATAGTGTAGAAGAAGAAAAAGAAGTAAGAAAAAATGGAGATATTTATTTGTTGATCAGAAAGTTGGTTGCATATTGACTGTTGAACAATGTTGTCTTGATGATCTAACCTATGTTATTATGATCTTCTAATCCCTTCTTTGGTGGTGCTATGTTTATTTTAAATCTGCTGCCATTGCTTCTTGAAGTAATTAGGGTTTATGTTCTTTTAGAAGTTTCCATGTGCATCTTCTTTTTGGAATTAATGCTTTATTAAATGCTTATTAATAAAATTTATGTCATTGAAATTTGTGCCTCCAAGTGAGACCCACTTTAGTCTTTTATAAAAGTTATTTAATAAACTTTTATTTCAAAACTTTAAAACTAACTATCTACAAAAAGTGGATTGTGTTTTCATTTTTTGAGCACTATGAGTGACTTCTTAGCCATAGAAGCCATTCTAAGAGAAATATTCATCATTCTAGCTTTCCAACGAGTTCTCTTAAGCAAAATTTGGAGTTCTGGATCTCAACTTATAGCCTCGGGAAGTCGCGGTTCCAAACATAATTCTCAGCAAGTCTTGAAAAAGAGTTAACTGATATTTTAATTTCTTGAAAAATTATGGGATAATTCAGTCATTGAGATCAATCCCATTGTTTTTCTTGTAGAATTACCTTTCTAATGAGGTATCACTTGCTGCAAACAAAAATTTGGATCCCGAGTTATAAGCTCTAGAAGATCGTTGCTCAACAGTTGCCGATCTAGTTCGTGGATCAATCTCATCACTTGACTTAATTTCACCCATTTTAGTCTCACATGCATTGTGGCAAGTGAAGAGTTGGTGTTTAAATTGTAAATTCCTTCCATATTATTCATGTGAAGTAAATGAGCTTATGGAGGTCTTGGTTTAGTTCTTGTGCCTTAGAAAATTTCATGCCTTGGTAATATTTTGGTCACCTAGTCACTGCCCAATCATGGCTTGATCAACTTGTGAATACCTGATATGTCATGTCCAATCACGACCTAGTCACCTGCCATGTCACTATCCAGACATCTATATCTGTCCATGTGTCACCTGTGGGTAGGTCCACATAACTACCATGTGTCATCTAGGGAGGGGTCCTACTCACTGTCATGAGCCCACATATAATAGGTTTTGACTGCCATGTGTCATTGGGAGGTGTTCCCATAAATAAAGGGAAATAACTTAGGATTAAAACTCTTATCAAGAAATAATAATAAAACAAGTGAAATGTCCACGAGATTATGTGAATGCTAAGGTTGGTAAGGTAAATAAAAAACCTAAGTATAAAGTATAAAGAGGTCGTGGGGTTATGAACAATCAGGATGGCAGGATGACAGGGTTGGAGAGTGTGGCAGGTCGATGGGTATGGCGGGGTTGTGGTAAGAGGCATAAAAATCACCATGGACCCGATGTAAGACTTAGTAATAATGATTTATTAAAAAAACTAAGTGTTAAGTGAAGTAGATCAGGAGGATCAAGATTGGGAGGAGGGTATAGTACATGGAAGAGTCATAAGAATCACCACCGACTCGCGACAAGTCACAAAAAAATTGACTAAGTGTTGGGAAGTCATAAAAAAATCGACTAAGTGTTGGGGAAGAGTTATATGAAATATTGAAAAGAAAAATAAAATAAGAAAGGAAAAAGGAAAATAAGAAAGAGAAATAGAAAAAGAAAATGGAAAATAAGAAGAAAACGAAAAATGGAAAAAAAAGAAAAGGAAATAGAAAAGGAAAATGAAATAATCGAAATGGAAAATGAAATAATGGAAAAGAAATGAAAATGGAAATAGAAAAATGAATGTGGAAATGGATGAGTATGGAATATGGAGTTAGGAGAGTAGAGTGGAAGAGAGAAAATGGTTAAGTATGGAGAGTAGAGTGAAAGATAGAAGAGAGAAAAATGGTTAAGTATGGAGAGGAGAGTAAGGAATGAAAGAGAGAAAAATGGCTAAGAGTGAGAAGAGAAGTGAAGTGAAGGGAATATGAGACTAAGTATGATAGAAATGGCTAAGGGAATATGAGAGTAATGAGAAAAATGATTAAGTATGGAAAGTAGAGTGGAAGAGAAAAATGACCAAGTATGAGATGAGAAGAGAAGTGAAGGGATAAGAGAGGAAGTTGTAAAAATGACTAAGTATGGATACAGAGAGTAATAATTTGTGTGAGGAATGAGGAAAATGACTTGGAGAGTAATGAGTTGTGTGAGGAATGGGAAAAATGACTAAGTATGAAGATGGAGAGGAGAGGGCGTCATAAAATAATCCAAGTGTTAGAGGAGGTGAAAGGAGGGGGAAATGTAAGCTGAAAAAGGACTGAGTGTTTCACATGGAAGAAGAGGGGAATAAAACTTATAAAGATTAAAATTTCTTCTTGCAATCTCTTTGTGGGGTTGTTCGAAAAAACTGTGAGTATCTCAGACATACGGACTCGGATTTTGATTCCACAAAATGCATGATGAAGCTGAGACTAAGAGCTACTCTGCGAGCTGATGAGGATGCATAAATTCCTCCTTCTGATATCATTTATTATTATTATTCCAAAGAGCAGAAAATCAAGGTGATAAAAGTTTTTGATCAACAATTGGCTCCAACTGCGGGATAGTGTCCACCCGTGGGTTGCTAAGAACACCAAAATCAGACAAGTTGCCTTCTCCATTGGGTCATGGAGTCATCTTCCAACACTATATCCATCTAGAAACTACTTTATTATGCAAAACTTTGGATGAAAGAACAAATTATGTACAAACAAGACCTACCTACCCTAACCTACTTGGAGGAAATGGGCACTTTTCAAGTGTATGTAGATTTCCAATTGAGCCATTCAAACATCCAATTGATTTGTGGAATGAACTCAAGAATTGGGGAACATATCATGACTGCTATCAAGGAGTCAAGATAATTCCCAAAGAATACTAAAGTAAAACTCAACCAGATGTGCCAAAAATCCGATTTCATTGCTTGGCCAACAATACTTTGGAACCATGATTCAATAAAATCAACTCTTAGTGGTTGTTCACGAGTGCTGCTATCTTCGATTGGAAGAGAAGTTTCCCTTTTGAAAGGTTTTTCATCTTTCTCCTTATCCCCAACCACATCCAAGATTCTTGATTCATCGACAATGTCTTGAAAGCATTCTACCTTCATGCAATGACAATCTTGTCGATCACTGTTCTTGAGATTAATTTCTTCCACTAATTCTTCTTGCTGCCAATGTTCTTGTGAATTTTCATCATCAATATGTGACCCTTGAAAACCCATTGAAACATTTTATACATGAGCATGTTGGCTGAAATCTTGTTATGGATTTGGTGGAGACTCTTCAATTTCATTCTCAACTTGCTGCTTGAAAGATCTTCATATGGAGTATATGAGAAGCTTAAATCTTGCACTTGCAAATTGGAATCCTTATTTTCATTTTTAATAGTACGACTTGAAATTTCTTTTTCATTCTTTGATTATTTTTTTCTTCCAAATTACACACTTCATTGTCTTGCATCCATATTGGAGAGGGTGGGTGGAAAACAACATTGAAAACATCATAAATGGCATATGGGTGCACTCTTGGGATGTAATTTTTAGCAAATGAAGTTTCCAATACATCCCTACTGGTAATGGTCCCACAAAACAATGAAAAGAACCATTCACAAGCATTCCCATGTAGAGTTGGTGAAAATAATTGACATGTAATATTATCTTCAAAGATATCGAAAACATCACATGTACATTTGAATTTAAATAAATGTTTCTATGCATCCTCATAAGTATTTCCAAAGAATGTTGGAAATTTTTGGCATTTGATAATCTACTTCTTACATATTGAAAGGGTTTCTATGCAACAACTTCCTTCTTTGGGTACCTCTCCTTTTTACTGCATCTTGAAAATCCATTGATGGTCTTGGTGGAGAAGTTAAAGGAGCATCACGATATGAACAAAATTCATTGGTGGAGTCACCATGAGGATTTTCTTGAGTTTTTGGAATTTTTCCAATGGAGTTGTCAGGGGATTCATCCTCCTAAATCTTTGATGGTTCTTGTCTCTTCAAAGATTCTTATATTTGATGTGTTCCCAAAGATCCAAGAATATTATCTTTGAGGTCATTCAAATATCTCTCAATAATATTTTTATAAATCTCATGCATCTAGAACATGTAGCAATCTTCTTGAATATCCTTGTTGAAACTTTGAACCATGGAGACGTTGGTTCCTCAATCAAATCTAAAACAAAGCCTCAAATACCTTGAAAATAAATCATCCCCAGTATGGTCGCCAAAAATGTTGATCTAAAAGACTGTTTTATGGTATTTAAGATAACATCATGAGGATAAAATGCCTTTGTGTTTTGAAAGAGGTGGTACTCCTTTATGTTTGTCTGAAAGATATAGATGAATTTCTTGGATTGGAATATCAAATGGGAAAATGTTAAACTTCAAACCCGATCCTTTATTGCTCCAGTTTTTATATAAAATGGTTATTGATAACCATATTTCTCCTTGAGTGTGATATTTTCCTGGAAATGGACCAAGCAACTTCTTAACAGTAAAAAGATAAAGAAATATCAAAATAAATATTTTCTTTTCTTCATTATTACATCCCTCTTAAACACATGCAAGTAGAATATACAACCATATTTTCTCACAAGAAAAAGAGTGAAATGGGGTTGATCACTTCATAGAGATTTAAATGAGTATTTCATTTAAAATTACAAATAATATGATGAGAAAACTTCAAAAATATCATACTCAGAAATATCGAAGTCTGAGAAATCATTAAATATGTGCCCCAAATTAGTTCTCTAGGAAGTTCAATACATAAAATATATGTCACATTGCAATGCATTTCAGTAAATCGATTGACTAATGCTCATAAATAAAGCCTACCAAATGCAAGGACTAAACCTCCATAAATCTATTAGACAAATTTGGATTACATTATCAGTCATATATATGGTTGTGAAATTATCCTATTGATATTTTAGGAAGAGACCTAGAAGAATACAAGAAAAACACTCAAAAAATTGGCCTTATGCTCAGTCCCTGACATACAAACACAAAGCCTTGAGAAAAATCAAGTGGTAGCAGAAGAAGAAAGGAAATGGAGATTTGTATTTGCAGATGAGAAATTCAGATGCATATTGAAGGATGCACAATATTATTCTGATGATATAACATCTTCTTTGGTGGTGCTCTCCTCCTTTTAAATCTTCTCCTAATGCTTCTTTTAAATGCTTTGCCCTAACAATTAGTATTTTATGTTATTTTGGAAGTTTCGCATGTGCTTCCTATTTTTGGAATAAAGAGTAGATCCTTTAAATCAATGATTGATTAAAAACTTATTAATCAATTAGGTCATTGAAATGTGTGCCTTCAAGTGGGACCCACTTCACCTTTTTATAAAAGTTATTTAATAAACTTTTATTTCCAAAATTTGAACCTAGTTTCCTCAAAAACATCGATTGTATGAGCATGATAAGTGATTTCTCAACCATGGAAACCATTCTAAATTAAAATTCGTTATTCTAGGTTTCCATTGAGCCATATTGAGTGAAACTTGTGGGATTGGATCTCAACTTATAGCCTCAGGAAGTTGAGGTTCCAAATAGTTTTCCTAGGAATCCATGAAAAGAGTGTTGAATGTTCTTTTAATTTCTAGAAATATTATTTCCAAATTCAATCATTGAAACTTATCCCATTTTCTTCCTTGTTAAATTACTTTCCAACGAGGTATGGTTTTCCCAAAACTGACATTTGGATCAAGATTTATGAGCTTCGAAATATGGAGACTTGACCACTATTGATTTGGTTCGTGGGCAAATCTTGTCCCTTGATTTGATTTCACCTTTCTTAATCCCACATGCATTGTGGATGGTGAAGAATTAGTGTTTATAATGCATACACCTCCCTTATCATTCACTTGTGAAATATAGGAACTTATAGAAGCCTTAATGTAGCTCTCGTTGTTATAGCCCTAAAATTCTCTACTCACGCATACATGGCATTGGCCTTCCTACTTGCATAATTTTCCAAATCACT
>CBVK0100131892.1:0-11485 GCA_900067695.1 Picea abies | reverse complement strand
TGGTAATAGATTTGTTCAGGAAGATGTTTTGTTCCTCTGTGACCAGGCGTGGAATATGTTGGGTTATCCTTTGAATGGTATCTGATCTGTCTTGGTGAGGTTCTTGGGCTATCCCATGGAAGTGTTTGACTAGAGATGTTTCAATCTCCTGATGCGACTCGCGCTTGATTCCATCATGGTCCTTGATCTTCAGGATTTTGTTGTGGGCTCTTCTGGCCATGGTTGTTCTATGGAAGAACTTGGTGTTGGCCTCTCCCTCCTTTAGCCATCAGATGTGGGACTTTTGACACCAGAGTGTTTCTTCTTGCTGGCATCACGCCTCCCAATCTTGGGTCATTTGGAGCTTTTCCTTTTTCCGGTCCTCCGTATAGCCTTCCAGTATGCAAGTTTCTTGGAGTTTTTTCATGTTTTTCTCTATGTCATTTTTATCTTTGTTTATATTCTCGAAAGTATCCTTGTTCCATTCTTTGAGATTATTTTTTATGTACTTAAGTTTCTTGTGGAGTTTGAACATCCTTGTCCCTTGTTCCAATTGCTCCTCCCGCCACCACTGTTTGATTCTTTCCTTGAAAGTTGGGTGATCAATCCAATATTTGTCGAATCTGAATGGTCTGTTCTTTGGTGCTATTTGGAAGCCTGCTTCCAGTTGCACTGGCCAGTGATCATATCCACCCCAGGGAAATATGTTACACTCTAAGGTTAGCCCCTGCATAATGATTGACTCTGATATAAGGAATCTGTCGAGTCTTGTAGCTACCTGAAACTGGTTCATCCATTTATTGTTCCAGGTAAACTGGCCATTCTTATTTTGGAGATCTACCAACTCCACTCTATCTATGAATTTTGAAAAATCCTTCGCTTCCCGATCCAATCTTCTTGTTCCGCTTTTCTTCTCCACAAGTGAGGTGATGATGTTGAATTCCCCTTCTAGGATCCAGTGGAGGTTGGTGGATTGGGATTTTATATCTTCTAGGTCTCAGATCATTCCTCTCTTTTCCTCTGGCCCTTGGGGCCCATACACATTAGTGCATAGAATCTCCTCTATGTTTCCAATGATTTTCATGCGTATCGTTAGGGTGTACTTGGTTTCTTCAGCTGCTATTAGATTTAGAATTTGTGGGTTCCACAGAGTGAGAATGTCGCCTGACCTTTGGTGGTCTTCAATGGCTACCATCTTATACTTGCGACAATGTTGTTTACTGATTACCTCCATTTTGTCTGTAGTGCATTTCATCTCTTGAATGAAACAAAGATCTGGTTGTTCCTGCTTTAGTTTATTCCTAAGGATTCTTTTCTTTCTTGGGCTATTTAGGCCTCTTATATTCCAAGTTATGACCTTCATTTAAACATGTGGGGGGGAGTGGGGAAAGAGTTTCTTGTTCTTACCTGAATTCATTAGTAGCACTCCCAGCTCCTGTAGGGTTACGTTGTTTGATTTGATACCTTTTTTCCTCTTCATCTTCTTGGGTGATAGTTGTGGTTGTCCCTCCCCGGCTTTGACTCCTAGGTTTCCTATCTACCCGTGTGTGTGTGTTTTTGTCCTCTGGCTTTGGCTTCCTCCCGTAGTAGAAACATGTACTGTATGTGGCCAAGTTGCTCTATTGGTACGTTGTTGACTCCCTGCCTTTTCCATTGTTCCAATATGTCTGGAAGGTCTATCCCTTCCCTTTCCACCAAGTCCCTGAAATCAAGGTATTATGTGCCTACTTCGCTCAGGGTCATTTCTGCATCTCCCTTTGCATCTTGCATGGCGGTGTTGTCATCTTTTGTTTCTCCATCCATTGGGGTTGCGCAACTCCCCTGTGTCGTCGTGCTTCTTGGACGGTCGGTAGGCTCTTTTGTTGCTTGGTATCTGACCTCTTGAACTTTTTCCAAGTCACTTTCGTCTTCTATCCCTTTGTTGGTTTGGTCCCTTCCTTCCATTTTATTTCGGGTTTCCTGGTTATTTCCTGCAGAGGTTTTATTTTTCTTTTTATTTACTCTATTCCTGGGGTTCGATGTTATAAACCCTTCCTCATCCTATTGTGTTTTGGGGTTTTCCACTTCCTTCTTTTTATTAAGAGGGAATTCTCTGATCAAGTGGCCATGTTCATGGCATTTTCTGCATCTAAAGGGGATATGTTCGTAACATATGTTTTGGATCCATTCCTCATCCCTAAATTCCATACTTATGGCTTCTGGGAGTGCTCCAAAAACATCCATCTCTATGCAGATTCTTGTTGCGTACGATGTGTATCTTCCTTTTAGGGTGGCTTCTGAGGTCTTCACATACTTCCCCAGTTTGTTTCCTATTGCTTCAAAGGTGGAGGGAAACCAATAGTCTAAGGGTAAGGAATAAAATCTCAACCAGACCGATACCTTTTTGAACGTTTATTTTTCTGAGGAGAATTTTTCTTTCTAGGGTTGCATGTATAGTCCAGCAGAGGCGTGGAAGTATGGACCTCCCTCAAAGACTCTATCCCTATCCTCCAAGTTCATGAAGATTGTTATGAAGAAACCCTTCGAGCCAAGGTGGAGCTCCACTTCTTCATTTGGATTACAATGATATTTGATCCAATTGTGTAGAGTTCTTTATGTGGGCCATAACCCCATGAACTTGCATATGAGCACATGCGTCTTCATCTCGTCCCTGTAGAGTTACGTTTGTGGGTCCTCCAGTATTAGCTTGGGTATCATTGTTGTTTTGGGCTTGCATGGGTTGTGCCCTTCTGTCCTGTTGGCCTTCGCGGTCTCTTGCGTCTCATTTTGAGTTTCCTTAGCGTCTTCCCCTATGGTCTCATTTTTGACATGACTTCTTTCTTGATGCTTCCCTGGGTTTGATCCCAAGGTTCCTGTTGCTGGTGTCTTGAAAACTACGCATCTTGGCCCTTTCCCTCTGTCCACCACTACCTGTTTGTATGAGGGGGTCCTCTTACCCCCCCTTTGGTCCTCATGTTGCTCTCTGCTATGACCGCGACATGACCACGACTGTCAAACCCTAACTCGTCGCGATTGTCAAAACCTAACTTATCCGATAAGAACCAACAATTAACATTTAATTAAAGTTAATAAGCATAAAAAGTGGCATATAACTCGCATTAACATTTAACTAATCATAGTATATACATTCATACACCATGTCCATCTATTTGAATTTTTCAATGAGTGGCATATTTAAATTTGAACCTCGATGCACCATGTCGATTTATTTATATATGGATGGCCGAGTGTTAGGTAAATAAACAATGTAAAAATCATGTTTTTTTATCAAATTGAATGCACTGAATTGTGAAGAAATCCATTTAAATTTTTTTTGAAATTGGTGTAAAGCATATTTCATCATTCTGTTAACATATGAGCAAAGCTTGAATCCATTAAATAGTTGAAATGTAATCACGGATCGAATCAACATCACAAAGTATTTCTGGTAGTTTAGCAAATCATCATGACATAGAATTATGATTTATTGGAAAAACAAAATCTTTAAATGAAGTTTCACTTATTTTATTTATTTTGATTAGAAAAATGATAAAAAAATTAAGTATAATTTTAAGTTTGTTTGATTATTTTCATGTGAAATTAAATTTATATTTATATAATAAAAAATAAAGATATTGACATTTTAAGTATAATTTTAATTTTCTTTGATTATTTTCATATGTAAAATTAAATTTATATTTATATAATTAAAAATCGAAATTACATAAGATTTTAGGGTTTTTTAAATTTTTTATTATTTAATTTATATTTTATCAAGTTACATAATATTCTATTTGTAATTATGAAAATATTACTTGATTTATTGTTTATTTTAATTTTAAATATATATTTTTAATTATAAAATTCATTTGTGAATTTTTTTATAACTTATATAGTTAACAATTTTTATATATTTAATAGATGTTTTTACAATGTTATTTATTTATGAATGTGATGATAAAATTTATAAAAATCATTAATTTTGACACAATTTTTTTTAAGAATTGATATGAACTTTATTATTTACTTTTTAGATTTGATAATTATTTATAATTTGTATAGATATTATTAAAATGTTTATAATAAGATAATTATTATAATCAAATAGTGATAATATGCAATTTTTGAATTATTTATAAGTGTTCGTAAATAATAACATAGTTATTGATGATGGTTTTTTTTGGATGAAGTAACTTCCAAATAAATTATTTGATTATGTTTTTTTTGTTTTTTTTAAACCATTCATATTTTTATATGTCAATAAGTTATAGAGACACAAATGTTTTGAAGGTAAAATACAATATTTATGTAGGTGGTATTTGAAGTGAAGGATTTCCATCTTGTATTTTATGAGTTTCACATTTTACAATTTTTTTGTGTGAAGGTGTTTTAAATCTCTTTTGATTTAAAAAAAAAAAATGTTGTCTTTAAAAAAAAGTTGTTTTTATCTTTTTAGTAAATCATTTTTATTTTCTTTTATTTCAATATCACTTTAATCTTTCCTATTAAATTCACTTATAACAACTTTTAATAATATTGATGTTTGGATTACAATCTCCTTCATTAAAGCTTAGAAATCACATCTAGAGTCTAGTTCAATTATAGTTCAATGTCTTTTGAGTCTCGAGTGACTTTTACTAATAATTGAGTTTTTAGTAATTTAACTTGTGCTTGTATCTTAAGTACCTAATCACACCTTTACTTTGAATGAGAGGAAGAATGAATTTTACATTAAAAGTCGCATAAGATGTGTTTTACCTTTAATTTTAAACTATTTCCATTCAAACCATCTTCAAATTTACACAAATTTTCTTCACATTTTTTAAACATGCTAACTTCTCAAACCCAACAACCATAAAAAATCTTGTAGCCAAAAAAACCTTTTCCAAAATCAAAACAATGAATCTTACTAAATTATATTTATAAAAATAAATTTCTTCTAAATAATTATTATTATAAATAAAATCTAGAGAACTAATTTACTTTAAATTTAATAGTCACAAAAAATAAATATTATAGTTTTCTAAAAAAATATAGAAAATAAATTATAAATCATATACTATTTTTAGTTTTATTTACATTACATATAATTTAAAAATAAATTGAAAATTGCATGTAAGTACACATTCTATTTTCAAACCCTATACTCACATGCTATAGAGCCACTCACGAACAAAGGATCACACTATGGGTGCCCTATATAATGTTGTATGGCATTTTTTACAAGAGTTAATCAAGGGAGGTAATACTTAAATTTGCAATAGAATTATTTTTATTTATTTTCTTTTAAATATTTCAATGTTGTGTTAACAATTATATGATTAGATTAACCTCAAAGAGATTCAAAGGGAAATAAGTCTTATGCATGAGAAAATAACTAATAAATATTGGTGGTCTTATGCATCGACATTGTTCATGGTTCTTGGTTTCATGATCTTTTTTCAAGGTTCCATAAATAAGGAATGAGATTGAAAAACAAGTAGATGATGACGTTGACAAGAATAACCTTTACTTATCTACAGAGTTAGTAAAGGTATCTCAATCAAAACCTTATACAAGAAGCAAGTGCATTAATTACTAAAGGTCACTTAGAAGATTGTATAATTAACATATTGTAATTTTTTGTTTTTGAGAAATATGGTGCACTTGTTAAGAGATGGAGTATTTATATTAATGATCTCAAAGAGAATCATGATTGTACTAATTAGATGGAGGAATTGTATTAATGGGAACCACTTACAATTTAGGTGACTATGTTCACCATGTCAAAGGAGGTATTTAATCCTTTATTTATAGAATCATTGAAGCACTTCAATAATGGAAGCAAATGACACAATCACAACAATTGAAATATGAAGAAATCTAGGTGAGAGAACTCATTCACTTGCATGTATAATCAGATAGCATGATACATTTATTTTGTAATAATAAAAACATAATAAAGTTTTCGAAAAATCAAACCATAACACATTTAGGAACAACACCATTAATATCAATGAAGGCAACTAAAATGAAATACTAATAGGTATTTTAATTTGATGTGACATTATTTACTTCACACTACTATTTTTCATATTTCTAAAAAATAATTTTTCATCCTTTTAGTTTAACTTTTTCTTTTTATTAAAGCATATTTTAAGGTTATTTAGATAATAAAATGTTAGGGATTTTAATTTAATGAGGTTTACTACAAGATTAAAGCATATCTTCCAATTCTCAATGAATTTGTTAGTGAAAAATTAGTGAGAAAAATCTAAGACATGTGGTTATTTCCATGGTACTTCAAAAGGGAATCCAATCCCAGGAGGGACAAGGGGATATTTTATTTTTCAAACAATTTCAAAGAATCTTTCTAGCTGGTTGTGGGGATATGCACATATAATATCGTTGAGATCAATGCTACTTTGACTATGATGAATCCTTGCAAGGATCGTGAGGTGAGTTTCTTTGTTCATTTTTGGGAGATTCTATGTCAGTTTTTCAATGGATATTTTGATCTTCTAGGTAAAAAACATATCCCCTAAGGAACACGTTCAAAAATATTTAGATACAACAAAGGAATTTCATTAAATCTACTTTAGATATGTTTGTAGAGAGAACAATATATTATTGATGGGCCTACCCTGGTTGCATGCTCATTGTGAGGAAGGGTACCCTCCTTCCTCATAATTTATGGTTAGTGGACCTTCCTTTATCATAATTTATGGTGTTTATTACTAGTGTGCATGATGTAGTCCTTTCTTGAATGTTGTTGTAGGTGAACCTTTCAAAATTTGGCACCATTATTGCAATGAGAGAAGCCTTAGGTGAGATAATATTGAAGGTGAACCACTCTTGTGTGGTTGACAACACAAGAAAAGTTTGCAAGAAAAAACAATTTTTTTGAGTTGAAGGTTATGGGAGGAACAAGCTAGAAGCGATAATGTTTTCTATGAATGATTGGTTGCATTTTAAATGTTTCCTTTTCACAAAAGAATACGTTGAGATACTTGTAAGAGTGCATTCAACAATTTTGTTCAAAACCACTGTGATATGCAAAATGAATTCCAATATTAGAGATAATGCCATGTTAGTAATACAATCGAGATATACTCAATCCTCATGCCTAGAAATGGCTCTAGAGATAATGTTGGTTCATAAGGTTCTTCAAGTGAACCATGTTCAATGATGAATATCAAATTATTTTCTCTATTATTTAATTCACTTAAGAATGTATTTCCTATCAGCATTTAAATAAATTTAATAAGGTTTCATAAAGAGATCACGATTATTGTTTATTGTAAGGTTTATGCTTTGGAAAAACACTTCATACAAATGAATTCCAGTTGCAAGAGTTGAATCTAATCACAAATTAATTGCAAATATTAAATCTTAAGTACAATTACATGTTTAGTAGTCAGTCACATTTACCCCTAGCTTATCTTAGGAGGTCCACACCCACATAGGGAGGTATTTGTAATTAAAATGTATAAATTTTCTTTTAGGAAGCAACTTCTGTGGATGGAGAAACATCTTTCCCACTCTAAGTCTTTTCTTTTCTAATTAAAATTTATAAATTTTATTTTAGGAGGAAATTTTTATGGATGGAGAAACCTCTTGTCCATTCCGAGTCTTTTCTATCTTAACAAAATCTAATTATACTACAACATTGATTGAATTCCATATCCCAAAAGCAATCAAGGACAATATGTAAGCTATGCTTCATGAATATCCTAATTCTTGAATTTAATCATGCAAATTTTCAAAGTTTTAACAAATAGTGACATTTTGTGGAAACCATCATATCAATATATTCTTTAAGAAAGGGAAGAGAGAAAACAATGTTTACACACATAACAATATGCATAATTAAGGAGAAAAAAAATTCACTATGATTATGTCCAACATTTTACACAAATGTGGTATTTGAAGAATTCAAACACTACCATTATTAATCAAGGGTGGGTGAAAGATAATCATGGTCTCTCATGACACATTAGTGGAAATGAAAACATGGAAAAACAAAAGTCTATTAGCATAGAGGGATGATTCAAGGTACTTTCACAATGAATTTGAATATGGTGTAAAAAGACAAAATGTATGAAATTAAACTATATTTCTAAATATATAATTTTTATTTATAGAAATCATGTATGATGATGTGGAATTTGTTTTTTCTAATAATGGTATGTTATTTTTCATGCAAAATTTTTCATGATGTGAAATTTGAGTTGCATTGTTAGTAGTTCTTTTATCGAAAAAATGCACTCCACGTGGATCATCATGGCATGCTTTAAAAATATCATAGACTTCACCTTCTCAGAGCCATTATTGGATAATCAAATATGGTCCATTGCGGAAGAAGTCACCTTCAATCCAAGAATATGTGGAACTTAGTCTAACAATTCTTTGCTTCTCCTTTGGTGATATATGTTGCAATAATTTTCCTGTAACCAAATAGTTGGAAATATTTACAAACCAAGGTGTATTATTAGATATTGAAATAAATATTCATCAGCAAAACTATCTTCTATAGGAATGACTTCACCTTTATTAGTAAGTATAGAAAGAAAATATGCAACTAGATTTTCATTCTCAGGTTTATCTAATATGGCGATGTTAAATTCCTATAGAAAAAAATTCCATCTAGTTATTCTACCATTCATAATATATTTGTTCATAAGGTATCATATAGACGAATGATTATTATGAATAGAAAATTCATAGCCACTAATGTAATGTCTAAATTTATTTATAGCATGCAAAAATGCAAGAATCTTTTTTTCAGTTATAGTATAATTCAATTCAATGTGAGTTAAGTCTTTCTAATAAAATAAATGACATACACTTTGTGATCTTCTTTTTGTCCCAGAACTGCTCCAATGGATGTATATTAAGCCTTAATTGATATATGAAAGGGATGGGACCAATTCAGTCCTTGTAATACTTGTGCTACATAAAGTTTTTGTTTAAGAGATTCAAAAGAATTATGGCATTGATTAGTATAGACAAATTCATCTTTTGTAAGCAATTTAAACAAAGGTGATGTTATTTTTGTAAAATTTTCAATGAAACATCTGTAATAGCCTACATATGCTAAAAATATCTCTACATATTTCTAAGTCTTTGGAATAGGTAGTTTAGAAATAGCTTCAACCTTGATTCTTGCACAAGATACAAGATGGCCAAGAATAATATCTTCAGTAAGTAGCATATAACACCTTTCATTTCTTAATGAAATATTTTCTTCCTGACATATAATTGTTGGGTTGCTATATTATTTGCAGTGAAATTTTAGGTGGATTGACGTATCATAGAAGTTGAAGGTCAAGGTGGTTTGACCTGGTAAATATGAAGTCAAGGTGGATCAACAACAAGTCAAAGCTAAAGGTGAGTCAACTCGGTAAAGTCAAAGTCGAAGGTCGAGGTGGTTCAACATGGTAAATACATCAACATAAAGTCAAATAGGTCCAACCAACAAGAGGTCAACACGAGGGCATGTGGAAACTAAATGAATATAGAATCAAGGCTGACTGGTATTCGATGGGTAATCTGACTTGGTAGTCAACTGTAAGAGAATATCAAGATTCATGGGATTTATAGTCAATGATCTATATGGATCTATAACCATTTTTTGTCGCCTTTTATTTAGGGTTTTTCCTGTTGTAAATCCTATAAATAAGGTGTGTTGTAATGTTGTAAAACATAATCTTGAATCTTTATATGATGAATCGCTAATCACCAAGAGTATATAATCGTAGAGGTTGTTGGTCATGTATATGTAAGTCGAATTGGATAAAGGGTTATTCTTGTGTAAGAGAGAGGGTATGATGCATATTCTGTCCTAGGTGTGGACCAAGGTTATACATGTAACCTTTTATTCCAAATGAATAAGACAACAAGAGAGCATAATGATCAAGGAATGATGGTTTTCCTGGATTGGGTGTGCTTGATTTGTCATTTACTTTCTTGATTATATCTTTCTTCCTCTCTTCTACCAAGTTTAGCATGGAAGTGTGTCTCGTTTCCTAACATGTGGTATCATAGCTTGGCTTAACGAACTTGGATCTGAGCTAAACCCTAGGTTCAGTAAGCATCATAATTTAGATATATTTAAATATTGTGGTAAAGTATGGAGAGCAGCTCAAGAATAGAGATCAAAAAATTCAATGGCAAAAATTTTGAGATTTGGAAGCTTAAAATTGAATATCTCCTTGTAGATCGAGAAAAATGGAAAACAATCTGTCCAGGTGTCATCCTGGCAGGTATGTCAACAAAAGAATGAGAGAAAATAAAGAGAATAGCAAGGAGTATGATTCAAATTTATCTTGCAGATTTCGTATTGCTAAATGTCTCAGGTGAAGATTCAGCAAAGAAACTGCGGGAAAAGTTGGGAAGTTTGTACCAATCAAAATCTATGGTAAATAGGGTGTTTCTCAGAAAGAAACTGTATCTTATGAGGATGTGTGATGGAAGTTTGATGACTAAGCATTTAAATTCATTTAATACCATTATAGGACAATTATGTTTTGTGGATATTAAAATCATTGAGGAGGATAAATGTATTAGCCTATTATGTTCTTTGATAGACTCCTGGGATAGATTAGTCATGGATATAGGGAGTAATACAACCACATTAGTGCTAGAATATGAATTTTCATCTCTACTGTTAGAATAAATTAGAAGAAATAACATGGAAGGATCGACCAAAGATTTTTTAGTGGTGAGAGGTCGATTAGTTGACAAAGATAAAGGAAAATTCTTTAGAATAAAGTCTAATTCGAAGGGTAGATCTAAATCCCCTGTTCATTCAACGAGAAGATGCTAGAAATGTGATAAAGTTGGGTATTACAAAAAGGAATGCAAGTTAAAGGAAATGAAAGTTGATACAAGGTATGATGAGAAACAGTCTACTAAGATAAAGATGAATCTAGATAAAGAAGGAGATGTGTACCTGGCATTGACCAGTACACAATCGTATCAAGATGTTTGGTTGATTGACTAAGGAGAATCCTATCATATGACACCACATAGAGAATGGTTCTGTGAATATGAACAATATCCTATCATATGACACCACATAGAGAATGGTTCTGTGAATATGAACAATATTAAGGAAGAGAAGTGTTCTTGGGGGACGACTTGACAACCAAAAGTTTTAGACAGAGAAGAGTTTGACTAGTACTATAGCATGGGAGGAGTAGAACCCTTGCATGTGTGCTACACATTCTAGGTTTTGAAAGAAACCTGATATATGTCAGTAATATGAGTGATGCAGGTGTGCACACTCTATTTAATAAGGATTCTTGCAAGATGTCTATAGGTTTGATGGTATTAATGAAAGGAGTTTAGATTGGAACCCTATAAAAGTTACTAGGAAGTGTCGAATCGACTGTATGCAACAATATCATTGTTCTTGAAGTTGACTCAACTTTGAATTGACTTGAATCGACTCGAGCTGAGTCGATTCAAACCAAATCGACAAGTCATCATAAAGTCGACCATGCTATGGCATGAGAGGATGGGACACATTGGAGAAAAATGACTT
>CBVK0100131887.1:0-13344 GCA_900067695.1 Picea abies | reverse complement strand
CAATGGTTTATGCCCCCATATATATTGCATGAGCTAATAAACTACAATATAAAGGTGTGCAAAAAGTGCATGAATGTATCGATCGATATTACATAAACTAGGGATGTAATGGACTTTTATCCTGGCATGTATCCTAACTCAACATTATTGTTTCTAAAATAATGCATTGCCTCGAAGCATATGAGACTCAACACTATTTAGTTTTAAAGCGAGGAACATTAAAGAGATGAAGAGATACATTGGAGTGATTTAATGTCAATGTTATGATTTTGGTGATTGAAAAGGGTTCATAAGAAGTTGGCATGGTGATAAAAAAGTTGTAGACCGACTTAAAAGATGCAAAATTGAAATTGCTTACATAAAGAAGTTGGTGTTGATGAAAATCAATTGTCCACTCACTAGTACTAACACTAGTGTGGTAGAAGAATGTTGAAGATGGCCAACAAAAATATAACATGCAATGCTTTGTTGGATTCACTCTGCTAATGTGTTCATGAGAGAGTTGCTTGTGATTCTACAATACGTCTTCGAAGGGATACCTTTAATGCTTCTAGAAGTAGTAAAATTTAGAGTGAGGAATGGGATAATAAGGGTGCCATAGGATGCAATGAGAATAGGTGGTGTGATCATGTGTTTGAACCTACCTTTAATTGTGGTGTCACGCATGCATCAACTTTGTTTGTTGTTGTTTTTTGTTTCATCTTGGTTTGTTTTTATCAACATGACATCTAATATAATGTGTCAAATATTTCAATCTTTGGTGATGCACACTTGAGCTAGGGGTGGGTTGGGAAGTTCACTGAGAGTGCTATTGATTCTATTCATTTCACATGGTTCCCATGGAGGGGTCCGACCCCCTTCCCTTCTCTCAACCATCCAATGGTATTAGGAATAGTATTAATTCCCATGGCAAACCCACCCCTCTCTCTTCTTCTCAAGGAATTCAAATGACAACAAACCCTCTCTCTTCTTTCCCATTGAAAATATGGTTTTCAGTAGTACGATACCTATGGTTCTTAGAGAGGAGGTGCCTATACTCATCAAACTCCACCTATATTCCTTTCTAACCTATCTTCCTTTCTAACAAATTTTGTCGTAAATGTATCAGGAATAGTATTCCTTCCCAAGGCAAACCCACCCCTCTCTCTTCTTCTAAGGGAATTCAGATGACAACAAACCCTCTCTCTTATTTCCCATTGAAAATATGTTTTTCAGTAGTACGATACCTATGGTTCTTGGGGAGGAGGTACCTATACTCATCAAACACCACCTATCTTCCCTTCTAACAAATTTTGTCATAAATGCACAAACAAAATGCTAGGAATGAATGTTCTCTTAATACTATAGAAATATATGGAATTTATAAAGAGGAACATCAAAATAACAAAAAACAATCTTACCATGTATTAAGGCTACTTACAAGATATCTTAAGAGAATATGGAGCCACTATGCTTCATCAACCAAAGGAGGCAAGGAATAGCTCGACCATTTCAAATAGGTATTCCTTATTCCCATCCTCAATAGTTTTCTAGATATAATGAAAAAAATCATACTCAACCTTGGTATCATTCCAATCAACCTTTCTATCTAGTGAAAAATCAATGGTAGTACCAAAACCATCCTTAACCATTCCAACATTTCTTTCTATCATTTGCATCTCAACCTCGAAGGTAAAACTACCAATGGAGTAAATATCCAGAAGGGTGGAGACCCCAAACCCAATAAAAACAAGAATTTCTCCTACCTCCACCACAATAAATGAATTCTTCAACAAGAAGTAACCAACAAATCCCAAAACAACCCTAATTTCTTACCCATCCAACACCCAATCCAAACAATAGTCAGGTCCAACAAGTATACAATAATGAGATGACCACCTACCAAACCTACTATATGGATCTTCAAGAGATCATTCTAATACCATGGAAGGTACTAACAACCCCTACCCTTTTTAACATCCCATGGAGGATAAGGGATTAAAGGAGGAATATTTTCCACAAGAACAACCTATTCCGAAACTAGAACCACATTGTCCTAAAAGGCTAGAAGCTAAGAAGACTTACACCATCTAAGATAATTACCTCTTAGATGAACTCAAAAAATTATGTGTCAAAATCCCTATCCTCCAAGATATTAAGGATATTATTGTCTACAATAAGTACATAAAAGAAGAATTCATTAAGAATATAGGAAGAAAAAGAAAATATTATCCTATAGTAAATGTAATAGGGTAACTTGCAAATCTTATGTTAGGAAAAATATTTGTTCCTAAATACATAGATCCACGTAGTCCAATTTTATATGTTTACATCAGCAAAAAATTGATTTAGAATACTCTAATAGATCTAGGGCCAACCATTAATGTTGAAAAGGGATATTATGTATACTAGACCATAGGTAACTATTGATACACACACCTACTATACTCTAACTAGCATATAGATTAACTGTAAATACCAAAGGAGTATTAGAGGATGTAACACATTGATTCATGTGAGTAACTAATAGATTTTATACTACTTTAAACCAAATCCAACATGAATGGGTATTCCCTCATTTTAGGAAGAGATTGGTTGGATATAGTTGATGCATATATCAATTGTATTGAAGGCAACATGACCATTGCAAATGGTCAACCTCAAAACAAAATTTTCCTCTACCCCCTGCCAAGCCACTCATTAATACTAAAATACCTATGTGGGTAAGACACGAAGAAGGAGAAGTGAGATAGTCTAAGGTTCCTATTTATTTGATAGAGATTCCTTGGAAATATTTACTTGGAAATCTTCCCCTCTAAAACTCTTAAAATAAACACTAAGTTGATTGTTGTCCAAGAATTATAGTCACTAACTATTCTTAGAAACGACACAACAATATTATCATGGGATTAAAAAGACAAGTATGGTTTTCATCCAAATATTTATACACACTGCATCTACATCAAGGATGAATCTACATCGATTAAGCATTGTTAAAGAAGAATTAACCCTACATTAAAAGATATAATCAAAGTAGAATTAGAAAAAAATTTAGATGAAGGATTCCTCTACCCAATATATGAAAGAGCCAATATATGAAACCTACTCAACCCCTCATAGGGGTAGAAACCTACTTGAGTTGTGTATAAATAAACCATAACTCTCATTTGTACATCATTGTCTTGTGATATTCTTGATCTCTCTTAAGTGCTTTATGCCTAAAGGGATCAATAACAAATCTCGTATTTGTTACTTAACAATGTACTTTACTCTCAATTTCTCTCAATGTGTTCATCTATATTACAATGTTCTATGACGCCACGTGTCATCATGAATTCAATTGTTCAACCCCCATTATGGTCTCAGACACACTATGTAAGTATACATAGTCACCCCTTTATCCCCTTACACACTATAATCCCAACCCCTTTGACCCAAGACATGACAATTGAACCCTGAAGCACTTCAAGCCTTGACTACTTACTCATCATTTTTGGCTCCACATCTGATCGTTGTCCATGCATAAGTACTTCATCCTTTTGTTATTGTTACATCTATGTCCATTTTAGGTTTGATGTTGTCAAAAATTTTACTTCTTGTCTTTGTTATGGTGAATTCCTATCCTTTCATAAGTCATGTTCTGAGTTCCTGCAATTGTCTACATTCAAGACATTAATTAATTTTACCATCATCTCATTGGAATAATAATAATGTTTGATAACAATGAATCAAATAATATTTATACCAGTGGTTGAAATAATTCTTGCATATATTATTTATCAACTATCATAAGATTATTGAAAGTGTCGAGTTTACTCTACAATGAAAACATTGCATTCACTAAAATATGTAATGTACCCTGCTATTACAACACTTCTCAAATAATATCATACATGAAGACAAACATTGCATATTTGGTTGTCTAAGTAGGGTTGAATTAAATTTTGATGATGATGAGTATTTTGGAAAATAGATTGAGTAAAATTTGAAGTAGTAAAAATTCATTCATGTTGGATAAAACATTGGTCGCAGAGCAATTCCTTTCAAAACGTTTCAATTGCGATATAAATCTTCAAAAATGTGGCAAGAACGACGTATATTCCACAAACGTGGCAAGAGATATGCACTATCCCCATAACATTGTGACGTGGCAAGAGAGACGCACTATCCCCATAACATTGTGACCATGAACACAACAACCCCTTAATACACTATGATCCCCGATGCAATCATGCCTAACACATTATGACCCCGAACACACTAATCCTCTAATACACTATGGTTGGCATTAACCCATTTGAGTCCGAACACAATCATGATTTAATATATTGACCCAATCCCATGAACCTAGTAACCCACTAGTCATATTTGACCATCGTTAACTATATTGACCATGGTTGATGCATGACCCCATGAACCTCCTAACTATTTAATCCCATTGAACCCATCTCATAACCCCTTGACCCACTAACTTCATTGAAACATACCCACTAATCCATTAACTATGTAACTTACTAATCCCTTAACCCATGACCCTCCTATTACATTCACTCTAGTAACCAACTAACCCTTCACCCTTATTGACGATATTAATCCCCATTGACCATTGTTGACCATGATTGAGCATAATTCATCATGTTTGACTATAGTTGACCATATTTAACGTGGTTGACTCATATTGACCATCTTAATAACCTACACTTTTTCTAAACCTGCAACTAGCACACTAGTTTCCATTAAGGCTTAAGGAAGCTTTTCTCATGATACCATTTTGACTTGGTGAACATACTAAGGTGACCGTTGGAGGGGAAAACCTAGTTTCTCAAACGTCGCAATTGCGACATACATTTTCAAAAACGTGGCAAGAGAGACGTTCCAGTGGAAAACGTGGCAAGAGGGACATTAACGTGGCAAGACCGACGTTAACGTGGCAAGATCGACGTTAACGTGGCAAGACCGACGTTAACGTGGCAATTGCGACATACATCTTCACAAACGTGGCAAGAGAGGCGTTCCAGTGGAAAACGTGGCAAGAGAGACGTTAACATGGAAAGACCGACGTTAACGTGGCAATTGCGACATACATCTTCACAAATGTGGCAAGAGTGACGTTCCAGTGGAAAACGTGGCAAGAGCGACGTTCCAGTGGAAAACGTGGCAAGAGCGACGTTCCAGTGGAAAACATGGCAAGAGCGACGTTAACGTGGCAAGACCGACGTTAACGTGGCAATTGCGACATACATCTTCACAAACATGGAAAGAGAGACGTTCCAGTGGAAAACGTGGCAAGAGAGATGTTCCAGTGGAAAACATGGCAAGAGCGACGTTATCGGGCAACATGAATTTTTTTTTTATAAATTTCCTCTATTTTGCGACAATATGGACAATTTTGTCCATAACGCCGCAAATA
Organism: Picea abies; assembly: GCA_900067695.1. Classification (NCBI taxonomy): domain Eukaryota; kingdom Viridiplantae; phylum Streptophyta; class Pinopsida; order Pinales; family Pinaceae; genus Picea; species Picea abies. Next base: position 7,955 of record CBVK0100131887.1, on the reverse strand, counting down.
AAACGTCGGAATTTTTATAATATGTAGTAGTGTGGACCATTCCCCACCCTGGGAAATTCCTCCTATACTAATCAAAGTTCACCCTAGAGAGAGTGTATAAACCCTAAGGAATGATTGTCCAGACCATTTCCTTCGTTAACCACAAGAGGAAAAGACTATCCTTCATCAACCTCCAAAACTGACCATTCCTCATGTTAACCACAATGAGAAATCGTTGTCCGGTGAGGCGGGCCAGTCTTCTTGAGTAACCCTCAAGAAGAGAGACTGCCCTAGACCACTCCCCATGTTAACCACAATGGGAAGTCATTGTCTATGATACATCAACAATCAGACTACTTCCCATGTTAAACACAATGGAAAGTGAATGTCCGTCAGAAGTCTCAATCCACTTTCCGAACAGGAAAGCATCTGTCCAAGATGGACTATTTTTCAAATTTAAAGATGAATGTTTTCAATAATGTTTTTAGTGCTCCCTCCTAACTTGGAGAGTCATTTCTTCCTTTTTCAATAAGAAGGAAGTTGTTTCCACGAGCTCTAGCTTGAGTACACAAACTCTTTCATCTTGGATAGAAGCTTTACCAAAATGTTTTCTTATCTACTCATCTGTGGAGATATGTATTGGAGAATCATTTTCTCCTTTTTGGACTTCATCATGGATAATGTAATGCTTGATTTCAAATGTACTTTAGTCTGGAACATTGTGAAGGATTCATGTAGATCTGAAAAATAGAGTATATCATAGTTGGAAAAATGGAACATATCCATGTGGTACTTCTGTCATCATGAGATCTGATCTGCTGAATAATCATCTTGATGTTATAGGGAATCTTCACTATGCTTCTGGTGTGCACTGGAGGTTCTTCCACCAAGTTATCTTCTTCTATTTGCATACAAGGGTCTCTTTCTGGTATGCCTCAAAGTCTTGAGATTGCTCTTCATACACTCTTTATTCAATTTTCTCTGGAGAACATTCTTTGTATTCATTTGATGTAGAACTCCAACTCATGGATGTTGCGGATGATATAATGACTTATGTAGAGATAAGTCTAGTGTACTGGAACAAGTAATCATCATAGTCTTCGCCCTCCATCTGGGAGAACCTCTGGTTCTCGATCTCATAATGCTTTCATTCATAAGTCTTCCATACACTGTTCTTCATCACGATTTTCAGTTCTTATGCTTGATTGCTTTTAGTGAGTTCATAGCAGGCTAGTAATCTTGTGATTCTTGATATTATGACTGGTTGTTCTGGATTTTCTTTCTTTCTTGGAATCTTCATGTTCTTCTTCATGTTTTTCTCTAGCTCTTGGGTCCATGGAGTTTCTTATAGATTCCATTCCCTAGAGATTCCACTTCTTCCTTTCATCATAGGATCACAGATTTGGATGAGCAACCAGGAATACTTTAAGGCTTTTCTTCGAAGAAGTATTCTTCTACGATTGAACTGAATACGTACTGTCTTTCATGGTTGCTACCATCGATATATGTACTTCATCATATTCAATGGATCATAGGATTATCTCCCTCCTAATCCTTGCTTCATGTATAAGTGCATATAATCGACTCCCTCCATCTAACAGAGTCCACGCTTTCATCCGCATCCTTATTTTCTTTTGCAATATATAATTGGCTCTCTTGTCTAATAGAGTCCACGCTTCTGTCTTGTTGTTTTCTACAAAAATTCATGAGTCTTTTTCCAATTTCTTCTTGAATGTTGACTTCTTTCTGTCTTTTCTTCTTCTAAGTCTCTTATTTTGCAATAGCTTCCACATGATTTGTATTTCATCCTTTCATGTGTATTATCTAATAATATCCATTTTCATCTTGTTTGTTTTTCCCTAGGTATAGTTATTCTTGGAATACATTATCTTCCAAGAGATAGATATACAAGATATGTATAGAGACGATGCAAACAAAATATGTACAAGAAATAAGAAGAGTGTTGTTACCTTTTTAGAAGAAGAAGTCTCTTCCATCCTGCTTATTCTTCTTTGTAGGTTCCTTTTCTTCGGCAATTCATGCTTCATGTTTCTCCTTCCTTTTCTTTAGCTCGGGACACTAATTCTTGCAGTGACTATTCTTTTGACAGTTGAAGCATTGTACTTTTGAAATGTCTTTCTCTTGATTTGGATTCCTCCTTGAACCAAACTTCCTTTTGTTCCTGAAGTTCTTGAATCTTGCTGTGAAGGCTTGATCATCGTACTTCTTTTGGGGTTTCTCTTTTGCATTGATCCTTGATTCTTCTTGAGCACAACAAGTCCAAAGTTCTTCAAATGTCGGATACTCCTTCCTTGTGTTCATGCTTGCGGCAAATGCATCTCATGTCTTAGGAAGACCATTGAGTACTATGTTCACCAATTCCTTTTCTGAAGTGATCTCTTCAATAGCTTGTAGTTGATCTCTTAATTGGGAGGTTTTTACAAAGTATGATGTTATGCTATCATCATCATTCATCTTCATGTCACGGAGCTCATTCTTCAGACTCATAACTTGTCCAATGTTTCTGACTGAGAAGAGATTTGTTAGGGCATCGTACATCTTCTTTGATGAGTAAATATGGGAGATGTAGGGTATCAAGTGGTCTTTTATGAAATCCACTATGATACTCATGGAATTGATGTCAACATATTTGAACTTCTTCATAGCTGCAACATTCTGCGGTTCCTTCTCTTTTCCTTCTTCAAACTCTAGCTTCACGATCTTTCCTTTCACAATATCTAGCACTTTATTCTTAGCAAGGATGAGGTCAATCCTTGTCTTCCATGCTTTGAAGTTAGAGGCTCCATCTAACTTGTTCTCAGACTTCATAGAGTTCGTCATGGCTGCTTGACTTGGTCAAACCCTAGATTTGACCAGAAATCCAAACTTCGCGTCTTGGCCTTCTGAGAGTGCCAGGAGATGCACTAGGATAGGGCACACTGATATGTCTGAATATTAGGTCAATACATTCACTTAAGGTGCCTCAACAAGAGGATTAGGGTTTCTGCAACTACTCCTGCTAGTAACCCTAGCAACAGTGTCTTAGAAGCTACTTCCACTAGTAACCCTAGCGACAGTTCCTCAGCGAGCTCAATATTCTAGCGGCTATGTTTCCTTCCAACATTTAGACTGAATGAAGGAGGTGTGGGCCCATAACTTGCTGGAATATAGAATATGGTGTGCTCATTTTACCATTGACGATACCCTCGTCACCCAACCATAGGCCAAAGCCACCCTCCGAGCACCTTAACCTTGACTGAGAATTTCTCTTGAAGCAAACCCTAGGCTAGATAGCCAAAAAAAGGGTAGCGCACCTTTCCCCAAGGATAGCGCATCACAAAAAGCTGATCAGATAGTCCAAACCCTAGCCAAGAGATAGTCCAAGCCAATACTGAAACTGCTAGCTGTAGCAGCTGTACCTACAGCTCTCCTCCACATGTGTGCACCAAACTGGGAACTGTAGTGTGCACCACTTTCTGTCTACAATTTTGAGATGTTGTCAAATGAGAACTGGTGCCCTATATTTATACTGGTTCTACCAGATTTGCTAGGGCCGACTTCTCCTTCTGGATATGTGTCTGTTCAATATATTATTATTATTTCTGGTTGACTTCTTCTCTTGGAGGCTAATAACCTAATATAAATTATCTTCTTGAGCCGACAAGACTTCTAGGGTTATTATCCAACTCATTAGGGTTTTCTCTTTCTTTCTGGAGTCTCCTATTCTCGTCAGATTCACACGTGGAGGTAAATACGTCCCGCAGCTACCATAATATTAACACCTTTGAGGTCTCACTATGGGTGTCCCACCTCTCAGGACGAGAGACATAAATATTCATCTGCAGAGGAATACAATAGGGGTTCCTGAGAGTTTGAACCACTTGCCTCGACGAGTGGCCCGTGCAGTGGTGTGCTTCTTGGAGCACAACGTGGTGCAGGAGGACTAGGATCCTCCATATGTTTTGTAGTCTTTTCATGATGATATCATGGGAATAAGGTCCCAGTTTTTTCCCTATTATGTACTTTTTGATGTAATCAAACTTTTGCTATCACACAATTTATATATATATATGAGTTTTGTGGTGCCAATGATGTTACAAATTATCTTTTGTGATGTTTTTAATGTACATGTGATTCTTCTTCTTTTAAATTTTTTACCTATGCACAAGATACTGATCCAAAATATAGTTTTCTAGCGAATTCGACATTGTGTTGAGTTCTCTTGGTACATGTTTGTATTGTGTAAATTCAAACATTCTTTCAAGACGATGAAATCTTAGGTGGAGACGCAATAGGACAAGGTTACAAATGACATAAAATCGATTAAGCTGAAAACCACAAGTTGAGAGTCTAGGTTGATGATTATATGATATATACCTTGAGAGGATGCCTTGGTTAGAAGTCCAATGACAACGTGATATTCCGCTATGTTATTGGTTTCCAATCTTAGAAAAATGCCTCCTGAACTCAACAACTCATTAAAGTGGTAAATGACCTAAGCTGCAAAAGCAATGTTTTGGGTGTGTCAATTAGCACCATCCGCAAACCCAACAAAGATGGGAAAGGGATATGTCATTTGTGCATGCAATCACAAGACAAAGTATAAGGGACCAAAATAAAACTCGTACATGCAAGAGAAAAGACACACCAAATCAAAAATATAGTACAATAGTGTACAAAGCACACATGTCAGGTGTTCTATGCATAGTACTTCTTGAGGTAAGGCCCATTCCAGGGTTCACCGAGAGATATTCCATCGTAGTAAAATAGGTCATAGGAACCTCTATGTTATACACATTTTATGATATAGGGCCCATGCCACAGAGGTTCTAACTTTCTTGTCCCTAGCTTGTCATGATCCTGGTCATAAACGAGGACTAGGTCTCCTTCTGCGAAAGTACGAGGTTGAACGGATTTGTCATATTGAATCTTCATTCATTTTTGATATGTCTCGTTAACGAGAGAAACATCACGACATGTTTCGTCCAACTTAGTTAAATATAGGAATCGTTCCTCTTCAGCAGAGGTGTGAGGCAGGAGTTCTACAGTGAGTTTCAACAAAGGGATCTCACACTCGATTGGTAACACTACTTCGATGCCATATACCAATTGGAATGGAGTGAATCCAATTGCATTTTTCACTGAGATGCGGTAAGCCTAGAGGGAAGAGAAAAGTTGCAAGTTCCAAGAAGTTTTATTTTCCCCCACCATGCATTGAATCATGGTTTTAAGGACTTTGTTGATAGCTGCAACTTGTTAGTTTGCTTGAGGATAGTAGGGGGATGAGTTTTCATGATGAAAACACAACTTGACATGTAACTCACTCATCATCTGTTTTTGAAAATGTGAACCGTAATCATTGAAAATGGCTTGTGGAACACCAAAGTGAGTGATGATGTGGTTAAAAATGAAGAGAGATGCAGTATGACCATGGTTAAGAAATGTAGTCATAGCCTCAACCCATTTAGTGAAATAATCAATGGAAAATGATGATATAACCATGCCCCCCGACCGAGGTGGGCTTACATTGCATAAAATCAATGCCCCATTTGGTGAAAGGGTCAATGGCGATAACGGGATGCAGCAGAGCAGGGTGGGTTCATGCCTTTTTGTGAAAAAATTGACAGGTTGGGCATTGTTTGACAACCTCAATACAATCTTTTAAGATGTAGGGCCAAAAATAACTGGCATGTAAGATTTTCTGAGCTGTATCCATCCTAGAAAGATGACTGCCACAAGCTCCAATGTGACAATCGTTTAAAACACGCTCAGTCTCATCATGGGTTAAGAAACATCATAGGATAGTATCAATACCATGACAATATAAAGTGTCACCGATGATAAGGTAACGTTTAGAATGGTGGCGAATACGACGATGTTCTTCGCGGGAGATATCGGGCTAGAAACATTGGGTCTAAAGATAGAGAATAATATATCCATACCAAGGGTCTGACATGCTAATGAGGAACATAGATTCATCAGGAAGAGAATCATTGGGATCAATATCTTCATCAGCATGGGGAAGATCACAGATAAGTTCCGCAAAAACCAATGACTTTTTATCTTTTAATTTGGCAAAATCGAGATCAAATTCTTGAAGAATAATGATCCATTTGGAATATTTTCCCCCAAGGACTTGATGTGTCAGGATATGGTACATGGGGTTCAAGTCTGCAATGATCATGGTAGTGTGTAACATGATGTAATGGAAAAATCTATGGATGGCAATGACAGCTGCCAGAGCCAACTTTTCAATGTGTGAATATCGGAGCTTAGGACCAGATAGACTCTTTCTCAGATAATAGATCACATGTTCATCACCGTTAGGATCCTCTTTAACTAACACCATAGCAATAGTGGAAGTAGAGGCTTCCAAATAAAGAATATAATCTCATGCATAATTTGGAGGATGCAATAGAGGTGTATGGGTCAATGCGTGTTTAAGAGCATCAAAAGATCATTGAGCAGTGTCATCCCAGATGAAAGGAGTGTCTTTTTGCAACAATCACATAAATCCTTTAGAAATCTCGGCGTAACTACATATAAAATGACGAAGAAAGTTTTATTTCCCTTGCAAACTTTGTAGTTGGGTTATATTGATGGGAGGAGGTAAAACAAGAATAGCTTTTATTTTTAAAGGATCCACCCTAATCCCATCTTTGGAGACAACAAAACCGAGGAGTCGACCTGATTCAACAACGAAGATGCATTTTTGGGGGTTCAAATGAATACAGTAGAACTGACATCAAAGAAAAATGGCTCGTAAATAAACAATATGGTCTTGTCGATGAGATGAATGGGCGGGTAAATCGTCGAGGTAAGGTTTTGCAATATGTTTGATATCTTGGAAAGCATATGACATGGCCCACTGGAAAGTAAAACTAGCATTTTTTAGACCAAAAGGAATTTTCTGATAAACAAATGTCCCACATGGGCAGATGAAGGTTGTCTTATGTTGATCAGCTGGTAGAATGTCAATCTGGTTATACCCTAAAAATCCATCCATGAAAGAAAATATAATGTTGCCAGCGCAATTATCAATGATTTGGTCGATAAAGTGTGTAGGATAATTGTCTTTTGGGCAAACCTTGTTGAGATCCATATAATTGACACAGACATGAATGGTTCCTTGTTTTTTAACAACCAAAACGATGTTAGAAACCCATTCCATGAAGGGGACAGGATAGATAAATCCAGATTTCAACATTTTTTAAACTTCTGCCTTTATGGTCGCGGTTTTCTTAGGATGAACCGGGTGAATTTTTTTTCATACAGGTTTAACGCCTGGGTAAATTTTTATCTCATGCACAATGATCGATGGATTGATCCCTGGCATTTCTTCTTAGCTCCAAGCAAAGACATCACGAAATTATTTAAATAAAGTGGTGTAAGCTTATGTTAACACTCCAAGAGTCACTCCCAGACTGCAAATGAGAGTAAGATTGGTGAAATGCAAATGGATTAAAATAGTTTGAATGGGTGGATCAACAAGAAAAAAGTAGAAGGGAGGACATCAGACTGTTGCAAATACATTCCATTGGGCATGGAGTCATAACATTCTGTAGATCACAGGCAATCAGGCTGCCTACCAAACAAAAAGATTATGCAAAGATGGATAGAAGAATAGAAGGTAAAAAAAAGAAGAATATCCACATAACAAAGATCCTTTCTATAATATAGATTAAAGAGTGCTTGAACAATAATTTATGATTAACAAGCAATTACCAAAAATCCTTTGCAGCGCATGAATTCATTAACCAAAGGAAGATTTTGATCTTCAAAATGTGTAAATATTACTCAAGAAACATGATAAGAAAGAATGGAAACAAGATAAAATCAGTCTAGTATCACAACTTTCATGAATCTCTAATGGCATAAATGCTAATTACAACAAGCCCTTAGGCTTACAATTGAGCAACTAAACTGCTCCTCTAGCTCTCTCCTCTCTTGGATCATGAATCCAACCCTTCTCCAAG
>CBVK0100131883.1:0-13706 GCA_900067695.1 Picea abies | reverse complement strand
AAATATTTTTTTATGGCATGTTCGGTTTTGGTTTTTCTAGTTTCAGTATGGAAAAAAAAATCACCAGTCCATGTCCTTTGGTATGTTCAATGTTCTAACTATGTGTATCTTAGATCAAAATTGATAACAATATCTATCTTAAGTTGTTATAGTACTATTTTTTGGATCTTCAATAGTTGGTGGTGGGGATGGTTTCCAATAATGGCGGCCTCATCACCAATGCCATGGACATATGCTATAATTCCAGATATTGACAGGTAATACAAACTCTAGTTTTACAAAATAAATAAATTAGCCACATTGATGGTTCCCCAAGGAAAGCAATTAACATTTATAGCTTATTAAGGTAAGGTTTGCACCCTCAGAGAAAAATGAGTTAAGTAAAACAATCCCCCCACAACCTTTGTTCTCATTGGTGCATTCTAAACAACAATTAATCAATTTTTAACAAAATTAGGTTTATATGGTGCTTACACAATTCACATGTTGCATTACTTGGCATTTTATTTACTCCTTCCTACTAGAAGGTTAGATAACCATGAAGGCCTTGATAGGGATCTTAAGGCATCACCTATGATAGGGATAGTTATCTCTTAAGGAATCTCTGGTCCATTCTAAGTGCACAACTCCATCATAGTGCCACCACGAAGTTCACTAGGTGAAAATGAGAAGAGGAGATTAGCTACCAAAATTCATGGGTGAAAAAATCAACTTGTGTAAACCTTAATTAGGTTTAAATTACTCCTTTGTTTAGTTTTGTTGGGTCTCTCTCTATATATATTAATCTAAGATTAGAGGTAGGGATTGACTCCCTTATGCATATCCAATCTCACCACATTTTGGAAGGGTTCAATCAGTGGCATGCATGGGAGGGATTGATACAACTTTGGTCACCATGATGGGGGATCCTATGGTTTTCCCAAGAAAGGTAGAAGGAAAAAAATCTTGAAATATTGCAGTGCAATAGTTCATTGATTCAGGTAATTATTTTCAAAACCCTTGCTCTCAATTGTTTTTTATATATATATATATATATATATCCTCCCCACTTGAGTTCAAATCCAACTTGTCACATGTTCTCTCTTCGTGAGCCATGAGGAATATCTTAGCCTTGCATATAGGTTGGAGGGTGGGGTGAGAAGTTGTGTACATGTGTGTGTGTGTGTGCATCGATACTTTATGAATCGATATGCTACCCTTTGTGGTTGGTTTACATGCTTATTTTTACTAGTTAGTGGTTTGAACTCTTTACTACTATTGTTTGTGCATTCTAGATTGTAGGATTAAGGTGCACAACAAGGTTTCATTATTGAGTTGTAAGGGATGAATATCATGTACATGGTGATGGTTACAATTAGAGAGGGAATGCTCTTCCTAGTTGTGATGGTGTCAGTTTCAACTCCAACTGCAAGTGATCCATTGCGAGGAAACATTATTGTGGTAGAGGAAGGTGATTTGTTAGTGATTACGAAGTGAATATGAATTCATGGTGGCAAAGAGAGCTAACCATTAAGATTAAGGAAAGCACACACATATTATCTCCAACAAGCCTACACTCATAGAATCTAAGCTGTCTCCTTCCCCAGCTAAAAACCATTGTTGGATCGACTTAATGAAATTTAAAGAAGAGTTCGAAAGATCATGTGACATACTTAGTGATGTACAAAACATAATTTTTCAACTTATAATTATACCTTATTGCATCATGTTTTCTCATTTATTTGATATGTAATATGGTTTACTTATTGTTTTACTCATATAATTTACTTGTAGATTATAAAACATTATCTATAACAAGACACACATGCATCAATGGAGATTTGCGACAACATGGTGTTAGGCCCACATATTGCACCTTTTTGACCACACTTTTTGCCATTTGTTTCACTTGGTTGTTTGAAATTAACTAAGAAATTATAGTGACCAACACATGGATGAATACATGTGGGTGTGGAGGCCAACACAACTTTCAAAATACTAGTTTCCACAATATCATCTAGAAATTGTCTTTATGAATATATCTATCATGTATTTTAAAATTCCTTTTCATGGCACACTCTTCAAAGGACACAACAACTAGCATACCCCTGAATCAAGAGAAATGGAACTCCAAAGTAAATAAGGATGATGCATTGTTTGAAGATAAGAGAAGTGTGTTGGATCATATAGTTAAGAATCAATGGAAAGCCTTATGTTTGGTATCATCCATGATCGGAAATTGCTCATATTGAGGGGAAGGAGGTAGTTGCATGGTTCATAGGACAAAAACCACATTCCCAAATAGATGTATATAAAGAAGAAAAATTGAAGTTGCAAAGTGAAGAGGGATTTGAAAAAACAACTTGGATTGACGAAGAAGACGTTAATAAAAATGTGGATATCACCATAGTAAATGGTTTGAGAAAATTAAGAAGTAATGAAATAGAGGATTTGATTTTAGGAACTAAATATGTCAATAGATTTCTAATTATAACTAAATATCCATTTTTTAGTGTATTTGATGCATGTTTGGTTCACCTTTTTGTCATAAAAACCATCATGTACACCCAATTTTTACCATTCCTTTCCTCCATTTCTGGCATTTTGTACATATTTTCACTAAACCCAGGATCAATAAAGGATGAAAAAGGTAAATTGTTAGTTTTGTTTATATTTTCTATTTCACAAAAATAGGTTATAACCCTATTTTCCTACCTACCTACCTATTGATATTTTATATTTATGAGGGGAGGTGCTAAAGGATTAGAGCCTAGGTAGGTAGTTTGTTTCATTTTATGAAAGTGTGTTTTCTTTTATTTTGATTAATGAAAAGAGATGCCTAACTTGTGTGAACAAATAACTTGGTCACATCAAGATCCTAGTAGCATGGTGGCGCTTTGAGTACATAATTGATTTTCTTGTATTTGTTTTAAGTGTGTTTCCTTTTTATTCTTCAAGATTAAAAAAAAATGGTTTTTGGTGCTGTAAGAACCCCCCGAACACTAACCCATGTGCAAGGAAGAAACCAATTACTAGAGAAAATATTTCAAGAATGTTCAAGAATCTGTTGAGTAAAGAAGAATTCTACTCCAATAAATTTCCCAAGTCCTAGCAACAATTGGAAACATTTCTACATCTCAGGAGGAGCAAGTCTTGACAACAGTCATGAACATATCTTCATCCTAGGAAGTGATCCAAAAGACAAATTTCCATGAGCAACATAAAAATAATACCTAGAAGAGACCAACAATCCATGGAAACAATGTGACAAGGAGTAGACAAAAGAACCTGAGAAAGAGGAATTTCTACTATGTCTGGCATCAAACCCTTTGTGTATTCAAGATACCAATCAATAAATAGTAAAATATATGCATGTCATGACAAAGGAGGACATACAAAGGAATTTTGATGAACAAGAAAACCAAGAGCAACATGACTACATTGAAATTTGGTTCGAGACAAAAAATAGGTCAGAGCACCACTTTATTCTTCATCATTTCTTGACATCATCGCAATCAAGGAAACTGATCTCTCATGTTCTGGTACTCATTAAAGCATATTTTTCAAACAAGAATATGAGCACATTTGTAATCCTACTATGCACATGGATTCATTGGAAATACTCCCACACTTGAGAAAATGAATTCCTTTTTCAAGAAGAGTAGGATAAAGTAATAAATAAATAAAATAGTAAAGAGAAAAATAAGTCGAGTTGTGAAAACCAGTTTACTAGCGCAACTGGACATGATCTCTGCTTGAAAACCAGACAACTGGTGGGAAAGGTTCACAATAAGTTCTAGATTCAGTTGTTGGTTCCATATTGTATTGTTCAAATCATTGTGTTCTCTTGTTAGATGATGGGGGATTCATTAAGTCCCTCCTTCTAGCAAATTTCGTCCCATCAACTCCAACACATCATCTAGGATTGAGGTTAGAAATTTCATAGTTCCTTGGGATTTGCATACATCAATGGAAAATCCTCTCATTGTTAGTCACAAGAATTCATCAATGTCTCTTAACTGACAAATATTGCAGGTGACTCGACTTCAACACATACATTCATACCTATCAAGATTCACTAAGGTACTTTAGCGCTCATTATCATTAAAGGTGATTTTCTTCACATTGGATAATGACATACCTTAATGGTTGGTAATCCAATGATTTATTTTCATACTCGACATCAACACATTCATTCACATGATAAGAATTGTACCTTGGATTTGGGTAGCGATTAAAGACTATCTGGTTCCATAGTATCAACAACAACTTACAGTAGTTCACTTTCTAAAGCTTCTTGAAACAATGTGTTCGTGTCTTATTCTAATAAATATTGTCATTCAATCTTGTTGGAAGCCACCAAAACTCATTTCCATTCATGTTCTTTTCCAATAAGTCAACAGATTTGGATCAACATTCATGTCTCCAGTAACCTTGTTCATTCAAAGTGTCCTCTCAACTCTAATGTACCTCCTATTCAGTCTCTAGTCATAACATATCATGTTCTCGTGATTCCTACATCTTCAACATTTAGTACCAATCTAATATCCATATGAATAAATGAAGAAATTGATGAGCAGAAAAGAGATTGAATGAATATTATGTCATAATGCTATATTTTGAAGTCTCAAGGAGGTTCATTTCTAATTCAGATTGGAAGTGAAAAGAAGGAAAAAATATCATCTACTCCTACAAATCCTAAGAATAGTAAAATATTACTTCAAGATTGGTCTAAACCATTCCTACAAAGGCACAAGATAATAAACATCTATTTCAACCAAAGGATAAGATCATATGTACCTATCAGCAAACACAAAGCATGATGATTAGTATAGATGAAGTTCACAAGCAATTTGAAAGATGACAAGAACACTATTTATGGGATCAACAGAAATATTGGCTAAAAGGATTTGATGTACATCATTGAAAAGGAAAGCGTTCAATAAAACCAATGAATCAAGACACTTAGAAAATAGGAATTCAATAAGAGCATCTAAGGAGAAAACATTCCAGCAACCTACAAGAAACTTGCAACCATCAGAGGAACATTCCAGTTGCATTGACATTTGGTACACCAAGGTTTGATATTTCTTTTTTTATTATCTAGAAAACAAAATAAAACTGCAAATTACTTTTGAAAGATCCTTTATGCTCTTTTACCATCCTTACACTACCTATCATTACACTACCATCCTTACACTACTTATCCATATACTTATAAACCTTTTCATTCCATAATCCATTTTTATTTCTCCATATCCATTACATATTTCTCTTATTTTCATCAATCTTCCAATATCTAATTCCCTACCTTTCTAATTTCCCTTATATAATCTTAAATTCCAATACCAATAAAAAAAAATGTGACTATATGACCCAATATTCCCTCTTTACAAGAACATATTACATATGATGAAGCCATAGAAATACTTGTATTGTTGAGAAGAAATTTGAAATTCCATGGAGGATTCATTGAATATTGTTGCAGAGGTTGAGGGATATGATACATGAGAAGAATTCAAAGGAGTCAAAGTGCAGAATTGAATCAGAACTTACATAGTTCAAAATTTCGAACTTGAAGATTGAAAGGAGAGGGTTTCATTTTTTAAAAATATTGCAAGACAAACATTGAAATGCCATAGAGGAGAATCACCATGTTAGTAGAGGAAGGAAATCCGATACCATAAGTAAACAATTGAGCCATGAATTTGTGTAGAGAAGGAAAAAATTCTATATTGGAGGCAACAATTGCAGAGACAAAGGTTCTAAAAACGACATAGGCATGCAAAAATAAGAAATTCAAGCACAATTACACAGTGAACAAAGGTAGTTTTATATCAACGATTACATTTTTCAATTTTTCTAGAGCATAAGATTGGTATTTTAAAGCAAGTTTTAAAGGGAGAAGGTTTCATTTTCAAAATCTATAAATGAATTAGAGTGCAAATTGGAGGAGAAGAGGATCGACACACTTGTATTAGTCTCTAATTCATAAAAAAAATTAATCTTCAAACAAATAACCAACATTTATGGTTTGCAAGCTAAAATTTTCAGTTTGAGGGTTTCCAAATTAAAACTAGAAACCATCACCTAGAGTAGATTGAATCAGCATAGAGAAAAAATCAACCAACATTAAGAGGAAATTCTATCAAACAAAACAATTTTTTCTTCAGAGACAGAACATACAAAGCAGAGTACTTGTTTTTCTTCTAAAGGATGGCATTTAGATTTGAACCATATGGAATTATCTTGGTTGGGGTTCATAAGGAATGTGAAAAAATATTAAGAAAGGAAAGTTGGCTTGACTTCTTTGGAAAATTTGAGGGGCATAATCTAGAAATAACTAGGGCATTTTCCCATGGTTTTGATGGAGGATGTGCTCAAAGAAAACCTACTCCTGAACTTGATAAGGAGTCAACAATAATTATATAAGTACATAGGAAGCTTGGAGAAAGAATAAGGACAACCATCATCAATCAACAAAGTACCTTCCACTATGGACAATGTCAAAGGAACATCACAAGCAACAAGTCAAGAGGATAGAATACTACTCTCTACCCTAATGACAAAATCAAAATTAAATAAAAATAAGAAATAAGTAAAGAAACTAAGGGATGAAATAGAGAGATTGGAATTTCTAGATTCCTACATCAAAAATGAAAATAAAATACTCAAAAAGAACAATGCACTCATTTCCCAAGAGAATGACCAGCTAAAATAAAAATTGAAGAAGCTCAAGGAAGAACATGCAATAGTCACTTATGAACATGTTAAAAAGACAATACATCCCACTAAATGTCGATATCAATTGAGAAATGCAACCATAAGTAAAGATCACAATAGAGAATCCAAAACTCAAGCTTAGAGGTCAAAGAAAAAGATTGATAAGCCATCTACAGTGGATGCTTTGTTGGAGGCAGCAGAGGTACTCTGAAACTAGAAGATGATCAATCTTTGAAATATTGTTTTTTCATAAGGGACATGCAAAGGCTTTAGTCTGGGAGAGATGTTGGGTTCACCTTTTTTTCATAAAAACCATCATGCACACCCCATTTTTACCACTCCTTTCATCCATTTCTGGAATTTTGTACCTATTTGCACTAAACCTAGGATCAATAAAGGTTGAAAAAGGTAAATTGTTAGTTTTGTTTCTATTTTATATTTAATAAGCAAAATTGTCAAATTCTTGAGTTTTTATCAGCATTGTTACCATGAAAATTAGGTTCCTGTAATTGCTCCATCGTTGTGATATTTGCAGTTCAGCTGGGGAAAAATGAGAACGAGGGTTTTGTTCCTCATGTTGATGAGATGGTTAGTTTCTTATTGGTTTGGTTAAAAATCCCTCACACAGGCCTGGTCAACACATGGTCAACTCAACCACTCTAGAACAATTTTTATAGCACAAAAATAAGGTAGTGATCTTCCAACGAGATTTATGGACTAATGAAAAAAAATTTGAAAATTTTGGGACATGGGTTTTGTGCAGAACATGCTCAATTAGGTAATTGTGGGTATATTTTCTAGAAAATTCACGATTTGTAAGTTTTAGAGTTTTTTCTAAATATGTAAAACCCATATTTTATGTGCGGCTAGTTTTTCACACATGAATCCATCAAATCATGTAGGAAATCACTCATTCTAAGCTCAACCTAGCATAGATAGGATGATTTTAAGATATGAAATCAACCTAGAGAGGGTTTTGAGGTTTGTTAGTTATGGTTAGTGATGTATAAATATGCCAAACTTCGAGGCATTTGGGGGATTCAAATTTGTGAAACTTCTGAAGATATTGTAGCTGATATGAATATAATGTCTCTAGTTTTTCTCCATTTGATTTGATAAGTTTGTGCATGAGCCAAACCTTGGAAGGACCCCCTTGCAATGGTCAATGCTAGAGTTGTACATTGTTGTACAAAGTTTTTATTTTCTTCTTCTTCAATTGTGGTGTGTTGGTAAATACTTTATTGTTCTTATTACTTTTAAATAGTTGTTTTATTTTAGTTTTTAATTGCAGAAATTTTCCTCTTTAAATCGACATTGGAATGAATTGTGAAATCTTCTCTTGAATCCATAAATTGCATAAGTAAAAAGGGAGTATTACTTTGAAGTCATAATTGTTATGACACTTTCCTTTTATAGCTTGTTTTTCAACTATTGAAGGCTATGAAAAATGTGGATTAAAGAGATTAAAATTTCTTTGCATTGAAGTTCAATTCTTTATGATTGTGATTATAATTATTTTGCATCCTCCTCACAATATTTTCTCACAGTTTAGCAGAGTATTGTTGTAGGAAGTCTCTCTCTGCTGCATTTAAATTGCACAATTTTCATAGTACCATTGTAAATATCCCTATACTTTACAATCTGAATTTTTACTAATGAATTGTGACAACCACGACTTATTATTTGGGGATGAAAACTTCATCCTGTAACTCGATTTTTGACCAAAGAAATTGTGGGTAATAAGTTGAGTACTTTATCATTCTTTAAGTGTTTGAAATTTTCTTTCTTAAATGCACATAAATTATTCTAAAAGTTCATGGTTAAGACGAATCTTGTCACAAAGATTGTTTTCATTCCTTTGAGACAAATTCCCTTTGTGACCTAATTGTCTGCCATTGAACCTATGAACCTTAGATTGGAAGAATTTAGCTTAGAATCTTTTTGTTTGATGAATGTGTGATGAATATTATTTTTCAATCTTTGATCTCCAAAAGTGAAGAGAGTATTATTGTGTGAGCCATTCAAGGCATGCTATCTCACAACCAGAGTTTCGACCTTTGGAAGTTGTGGAAGCCTAGATTGGATGAGAATAGTTCCATTATGTTATTTTTCTAGTTTAGAATTTCATTTAACTTTGTAATAGTTCAAGTAAATTTAATTCTTAGTTTGTTGGAATAATATTTGATCCTTCATTTCTCGTGCTTGCACTGTGAAATTTACAGACTCTCGGATTGATACTTAATGTTCAAAACTTATGCAAAATAAGTTGTCCAACAATGTGAACGAAACTTTATAACAAATCACTACATGTGGTGAAGTTTATATTTCTCTACATGCAGTGAAGTCTATGTTTGACTTCATGAATATTGTTGAAGGCAAGCCAAACTAAGCATTAAGCATTGAATCTTAAAATAGACATAAGAAGCATAAATCAACCATTTACTCAAGTACATGAAAATATGGGTAGGAAATGTTTTAGAGATAGATATTCTAAACAATCCTGGTAAGTAATTTATTATTCCTAGTTAGACACATAGGAATGGGTTTTGAACTCCAAAATCCCAACATATCACACAAAAAAACTCGTGGACATGAAACATCAGGCATAGCTTTCATGATCGAGATCTCTACAAGCTACAGGAAAATTGGGATCAATGTTCTTCCACTTCCTTATTTTAAAACCAATTATTAATTTACATCTAATATAGTAATTATAATTTATTAGAAATGTACATGTTCAAATAGTCCATTGACACACAGTTAAGGAAAATATATCAAACAATGGAAAAATCACAAAGAAACATTATGTAAACTTGGTATTTATTGTAATGTCCCCACTATAATCCCTATTTTAATTAGAGCTTAATGTAACATCTCTACTATAATCCCCATTTTAATTAATGCATAATTCAGATATGAATATGGCTATGACCAAGTGGTGCAATAGGTGAATTGTATTTCAGATTTTAATAAATATAATGTGATACCAGTTGTTGGGAATATGGACAAAGATGGGGGTTGATTAATCCACAAGATAGGGGAATGTCTAGGAGTGTCTAAAAGGGGGGAAATGAGGAAATTTATTGTGGGTATTAATCCAAACCTGAATTTCTGAATTTTATTATCATTGGGGATAACTTCTATTTTATGGTTGAGTGTATCATACCCAAATCATTGAATACCTATCAGGGGGTGGGTGTAGAATTCACATCCATAGCTATTGGAAGCATGGGGTTGCAGTACAATAAACATTGAGAAGAGTGAGAAGTCAACTATCTTGGGAAAATAGAGGAAATTTTTATGGGGTATAATAGGCATTTTTTCACACGGAGTTTTGCAAGAACATTAAGGAGAGAGCAAGGAAAAAAAGAGATCACTGGATCTAAACAAAGAAGACTGGATGAATTCTGGAGCATGCTGGAGTGTTTTGGAGCATCATGGAGCTGAATATTAAAGAACGAGTTTTTCAGGCATGAAGAATGAACTTTTGTGGGAGTTTCACTAGAACAAAAATTGTTTGTTGATGGTCATTGGTAGTTTTTGTGGCAGTGAGTTTCACTTGAGTTCCCAAAAAAGATATTCCTAGTTACATGTGCTAGAGAAACCTTGATAAAATAATGGGATGCCTGATGGACTGAGAGAAGTGAAGGGGTACATTCCTTGGGTTGGGAAGGTCAAGAGGAAGAAAGGTGGAGGAAATTCAAGATAGTTATAGGAGAATACCAGTGGGTTGTGTGATTTAGAGTTGTGAGTGGACTGTGAGAGGCACCCTTTCTCTTGTGGATTCCTAGCCCCAACTCGGGGGTGACTTGTTGTTGAGATTTGGAACACCAAGTCTATGGTTGGGTGGAACATCCTTCCCAAACAATTGGTTGCATAAACATTTTTAAAAAGATAAGTGTTTATCTATTTTCTGAGTTATCTTAAGAGTTCTATGGTTGTGCATTTTATCATGTGTATGAGAATGGATTTTATGTGATGTTGTAGATAATTATTTGTCTTCATTACGTTCATTTAGAATGTTGTAGATGCATTTAATTATGGATATCATGATCTAGTTGAATATGTGTTTAATTCATAGATGGTAAGCTACAAGAAGTAATTAGAAAAATAAATTTTCAAATTTATGTGTTTTTCTGCCAATAATTTTCCTTAGTTAAGCTGGGGGATGTTACACTTAATGTAGATATAATGTGTGGCTATGACCAAGTGATGCATATGTGAATTATATTTAGGATTTTTAATAATAAAATGTGATGCAATTTGTTGGGGGATATGGACAGAGATGAGGGATAAATTAATCCACAAGAGAGGGGAGGGTCAAAGAGAATGTCTAAGAGGGGTCCAAGGGGGAATAACCCATGTCTATTAATTCCACCCACATTCCTGAATTTTATTATAATTAAGTATTAAACTCAATTTTTTGATTCAATGTTCCCAAATAAAATCATTGAATGCATCTAAGAGAGTGGGTGTGAGAATTCACATCCCATAGTTATTGGGAACATAGGGGTTGAGTACAATCAGCTTGGAGAAGTGTGTGAGTCAAGAAAGCAAGCAAAGGAGAGGAAATTTGTATGGGAGTTTACAACCATTTTAAACAGGGAATGATTTTGCATGAACAACAAGTAGAGAGAAGAAAAGAAGATATTCGAGCTGGAGAAACCATGGAGGATGAATTCTGGAGCATGCTAGAGCATTTTTGGAGTTGAAGACTGAAGATGCAGGTTGCCAGGATTGAAGAGTGAAATCATGTGTGAGTTTCACTATAAAAACAAGTTTTTTTTGTTGTTTGTTGGTAGTTTTCCTGGTAGTGAGTTCCCTTGAGTTCCCAACAGAGAGATTCTTGGTTACCTATGCCAAAGAGACCCTGATAAATGAATGGGACACACGAGGGATTGAGATCAGTGAAGGGGTACATTCCTTGGGTTAGGTAGGTTGAGAGGAAGAGAGATGGTGGAAAATCGAGATAGTTGTGGGAAAATACTAGTGGGTTGTGGGATTTATGAGCTATGAGTGGACAGTGAGAGACCAACCTCTTTTGTAGATTGTTAACCCTTCGAGGATGGATTTTTGTTGAGACTTGGAAAAACAAGTCTATGGTTGGGTGGAACATCCGTCCTAGGCAGTTGGTTGCACAACTGAATTAAAAGATAAGTGTTTTATCTATTGTATGTGTTATATTGATGAGTTCAATTGTTATTCATCCACTCTATGTTTAAAAATTATTTATATTCTGTTGTATTTGAGTTCATTAGTTGCATTTAATTTTTATTTTAGAATATTGTAGATGCATCAAGTTAATGGTATTAGATAGTATTTAAATCTGGTTATAATTCGTCATTGATAAGCTACATGAATTAGTTAGCAAAATTTTTCTTTTAATTTTATGTGTTTTCTGCGCGTAATGGTCCTCATATAGGCCGGGGAAAGTTAAATTATGGTATAATATCCTATGGTTCAAACACCGATCTTGTATGGGCTAGGACAAGTGAAAATTGGGAAAATTCGTTGTTACATATTTGGTCTATGTGAATTTGGGGGAAAACGGTGAAAAATCAGAGCAAAATCCCCAAATTCATGAAAAAATAAAGGTTGGATTTTCCTCATAACCTTTGAAGAGAGGTTTAATGGATTAAATATATAGAGTTTCACAGTTAAAATTCAACTTGGAAGGTCGAATTTCACATTTTAATGGTCATTGTAGAATTTGAGAGAGTTTGATGGTCGATATCATGTTTGATCTCAAGATCAATGGACCAGATTCATTGTGAATACATTTAAAAACTTATAAGGTTTTTGGAGTTTTGCAAAGGGAGTAGAACAATGAACAAGATTTATTTTCTATTTTTTCAAAGGAAGAGAATCGACGATCTGGATTCATTTTTGGTCATTGGGAAGTTGGAGCCGATTGATGGTCCAAATTTTCTTATGGAGCTTGGAAAATAGAGAAAATTGTCAGTTGAGAATTTTCGACATATTTGGGAAAAGTTTGATGGATCAACGATCGAGATCATTTTTAAGGATAGATCGACAATCCAAATTCATCTAGGATTTGGTCGAAATTTCTAAGTGTTGGAGTTCGCCAAAAGAATTTGTCGATGGCCGATAGTCAGATCAATGAGTTAGGTGAAGAGTTTGGTTCAACCAAAGGAAATATCTGATCATCGATGACTGATGATCTAGGATCAAAAGAATTTTGCGAAAGCTTCATGCATCCAAAGGAAATCTTCAATCGTCGATGACCGATGCTTAGGGGTTGGAAGAATCAGTGCGATGTTCAATTCTTCCAAGAGAAGTGGTTGATCACCAATAAAAGGAAAGAGGGGTGTGACATGTCATTCCATGTCATCCAAGTTGACTCCTCAAGATGACATTTCATTCCATGTCAGCATAGTTTCCACATAAGACAAGAGATGGTTGAGGTCCAATGAGATTTGTGGGAAAGTGGTTGTCAAGGAAACTATTTGATGGTCTGGGTTCAGTGAGATTTGTGGGAAATATTGGTTTTCCAAGAGAAATGACTGATGGTCGATGGTTGATAGCCGATGATCATGAATCAAAGATATTGGTGAGCAAGTTTGGTTTACAAAAAGAAAACTTCAATTGTCGATCATCGATGTAGTGTCTGAAATCAACGATCCATATTGTTTTAAGTTGTTGATGTACGATAGAAATTGATCCAAGGGCTTTGGAAAGGATTAGCGTATCAAAAAATCATATTTAAAGGTTGTTATAATAGTAAAACAATCGGTTTTTCTATGAAATTTTATAGTTTTTGAAGGTCATAAACTTGTAGGGATTTTTTGAGGCCCTAAACAATGTTTTTAGGCTATCAAAACCCATGCGAACAAAGGGTAATTTTGGTACATGTTGTATTTTCAACTTAAATAAAAGAAATCAAATAGAGCTATCCAACGAGCTACTCCGGGCTCAAAACAAAGCTCGTATGATAAAGTTACAACTGAAACAATTAAGGTAAAATTTCAGCACCAATTTACTTC
>CBVK0100131876.1:0-11380 GCA_900067695.1 Picea abies | reverse complement strand
TTGGACTAAGTTGGAGCGTCAACTATATTGACCTAACTTCAGATAGAACCTTTAAGCGGAAGTGTCATACATCCCGACCAAGCTTCCTCAATAAACAACTAGCAGTCACCATCACATGTTTAGGGGAGCGTGACTTCACACAACCCTCCCATGACTCTATGTTTTGGAGGATAAATGGTGGGAAATAGCTCCACCCCTCCTCATAGAACTAGGGTCAACACCCTACATCAAGCCATACTGTGCAACTACTGTTCTTAGTTTCACGTTATTAAACAATCACTTTGGGTAAGTTGTGCGTCCCGTCAAAACCACACTTACCATAGATCATAGAAATATTTGAAATCATAAATTAAATCATAAGTACAACTTATATCATACACTATCTTTTTTTTATGTCTCTGACATCCAAGTTACCTCAACACTACAGTCATTTGGTTATTACATACCTTGTCCACTTGTAGGTTACTTCACCAATACTCATATCCATGCAAATACGTCATAGATTTCATATGATCATCCATATTTGTATTGACATTCAATTAGGAAATGTATGCTTATTTACAACATGCCTCACCTCTATTATACATCCACAACATAATTTTAAACTAGTATCCATTGTACTAAAATTCCACATTTAAATTTGGATGTTTAACCAAATCACATAACGATAATCATCATGAACATATAACAATAAAAATAATATTATGCAACACATAAATATGTCCAGATGTACACTTTTGACAATGTCCATATCAACATTATTGAGTCCAAATAGTTGCTAAGCAATGAATTACTAAGATGGGAAAAATCAAAGTTCTAACTAACTAAGGCCAAAATATGGGGTGTTACATACACCCACCCTTCAAGAAAATTTGTCTCGAAGTTATGATCATTCAAAATATGAGGAGAATTTATGACACAACTTTTATGTGTCTTTCCTAATAGAATTGTTTTTGTTATATTGGTCTCATTTGACCTTGACTTGATTAAAACATGTTGAGGCTATTAATATATTAATTTCAACTACCACTATTTATTAGGCACCTTACTGTGTCTTGACTCTATGTTATTACCACTTGTAACTTAATTAACATAAAGACACACTTCTCTTATAGATTTATTCATCCTAAGTTCCATATAGGAGCCCCATATTTAAAGTATAGTCTACTAGTTTGACCCCAATTATAACTTTATCTCTTTATTTGATTATCTAGTTAAGTGAATATTATATCGAGTTCGATATCAATTCCATTAAGTGATACATACAATTCCACTTGAGATGTCTTGATGATTATAAACAATCATTATTGCCTTTTACTCTCACTCTAGATTGACAATACATATGCCATCACTCATGAATTTGGCACACAAAATTTTTCCATGTTTAGGAACATTCACTAAGACATTGCTAATCAATAGTCATGTGATTTCGTCACTTCACGGTTTGTTTGGTCATTGTCCTCAATTTCACTCTATTCTTAAGCACGGATAATTTTAAGGATGAAAATTTATATTAAAATGTAGAAATATGGGCTAATCTTAATAGTCCTTAATATGAAAAATGTAAAATGTTTGACTATAGTTTTGTAAAAATATTCAAATTTTTAAGGATTTTATATAGTTTCTATAAATTTTTGGAGATTTTTAAGGTAAAATAATTTTATTCTATGGAATTTGGGCGAATCGCTTTTATAAAAAATGGAAATTGGCAAATCATTTTTGGGAAAAACCATGGAAAATTAGCCCATTGGCGAAATTTAGCCCCTAAAATCATCTATGTTCTTAAGTTATATAAATTATATCTCAACCAAGTTAATTGTCGAGTATAGGATTCTCTTCATCCTAGTCGAGGCAAATCATGCTTTCTATCAACAATTCATTATTACAAATGTGTCTATACATAATGAGCACCATGTTGACATGTGGGTTAGTGAACGTTTTATATCAAGAATAAATTTACTACAAGGGTTCATTCCAAAATCTTTAGTCACTTGTCCTTAAGGCCTTATCTTCTCACCATTGTACTATGTATGTCTCAAAATTGTATTCTCTATACCTACACAATACTTACCAACTTTAGCCTCTAGCTCTTTTCTTGTCCATTTCTATCACTTTCAAGTTCTTTCCCCTACCATGAAAGAAGTTTTAACAATGGGAAACACATTTTCATCATTACTCATCTGGATTTTTGTTATAAATAGAGTTTCTTCATAGGAAAAAAAATCCTTCTTAGTGAGCAAGTAGTTCCTAGACTTACTAATTCATTTCAAGATATGAGCTTCCATTAAGATAGATCACCCCCCTTACAAGGGACCAATGCATAATAATCCATGGCAGTTTACTGGAATCTATATTACCAAATGTATTTATGGGTGAAAGTGTTGTCATTTCCCCAAGGGAGTCCCCTTTCTGGGTGCTTTCTTCATTCCTTGTTCTTAATAAACTAGCATAAGTTAAGGTACTTACCGCTCATCTTATTAATGCTACGGATCCTTTACAAGATATACATGAACTCCATTACTCTGGTACAATTAAGTCAACTCAACAATTAAACATGAGTTGATTGAACATCATTAAGTCAACTCAACAATTAAACATGAGTTGATTGAACATCATATTAGCCTATAGAAATTGGTTGATATACCCCATCACACATTATGGTATAAATAAACATATTTCCATGATATTTGACTTATCATTCTAAACTTAATTTCTAGGTTCACAACCTAGGCCAATTTGCTATATCCCTTACGTCAAATATATCGTATCACAATTTCTTCCTCGTGTGTCTACCTCTACAATATTACTACATATTTATCCTCTATACTTATCCCATACATATGTACTACCTCCTATTCCATCTTCTTAATTAATTTATGATTACTTATATACTTATATTTGTTTTACTCTCATGTTCTTCATTATACCATTACTCCATAACATCTTCTCAATAGTTCATTAGCACTCCTCATATTGTATTGTCTTATTTATTGCTCATTTTACACATTCCAACTGCCATTACATGTACTACCACTTCTTGTTTAAGTACATCTTCAATTCTTAACTTAACATATACCTTACATTATTTGTAAACTCATTATCTCTTTTATAATTGTATTTCTATTGTGCTTACTCCAACTACTTTATGCTACTTCTCTATAATGTGTTTTCTACCTCTTCACAATCTATTTACTATTTAATCTTAGTCTTGACCATCATCATCATCTTTATACTTTCACATCTTGTATTATCTCATTTGATGATACCATGATATCATATCTTTGCATATTTTTCTTTTAATTTTCTTCATATTTTGCCTCACTTTTCTTCTTTTTTCTTACACTTTTATATCTTATTGGTATTGTTACTTTATCCTTTACCTTCAAGCTCTACAAATATTGTTAATCCCAATGCTATACTTTATTTCCTAGGTATTACAACCATATTTACTTCTTATTTAACACACTTTATTTCCCATTTCCCATTATTATATATCTTTATTTGTATGCTATCTTTTCATTACCATCTATTTTATGTTGTATCTTATATTAATTACTTCACCATTCATTATTTTTATTTTATTGTCTATGTTTTTTTATTTTCATTTTGAAGATGGTAACTAGGGTAAACTATATTTCACCTAGTTCTAGGCTTTGTTACACATGGCTCCCATTACAACAATATACTCATTCAAATCTCAACATTTCACCTATGAAAATTGAATGTGGATAGGGGGAGAACATTCCTAATCACAACTGTTGGGCTAAACAATTATACGTTATTTATTTATCTTACATATGCTTACATTTTCTTATTTTATTTTATTTTATTTTTATTTATTTATTTATAATTATTATTACCCACTACCCTTTAAACATTTTTACAACTCTCATTTACTTTCTTTTTTTATGCTCATCCTTTTTTTTTCTTTTTTCTTTTATAATACTATATATTATTTCACCATTTTGTATCATTTTAACATATTTATTCCTACCATCTTAACATGTTCATGCATATGCTTTACCATGCTTCAATTATAATGCCGTTGTCATATATTGAAACAATATGAAACATGTTCATGCATATGCCTTACCATGCTTCAATTATAATGCCCTTGTCATATAGTGCTTGAGAAGTTGAAGTGTTCACTGACTAAGTGGTTTTCATTTAATTATATATAGGTCACTGGTCAGTGGTTGGCGAATATAATAGGAAAGTTAAATTGTTCATTCACATGATTTTATGGGTCTAATCTAGATGTTGGTTCAATATTAACTTAGTCAAATTATTATTCAAGGTAAACTACTAATTTAATAAGGGAATCTCTCCCTTATTATTTATTATTAGACTAAGTGAATTTTTTATAGACAATTTCTCCATAAGTTTTTGAGATATTATGAAATTTTTTTCTTCTTTTAAGACGATAGTGGACCATTTTAAAATGAAGACTAAAGTTTATGAAATTGAAAGCTATTTATTTTAAAATTAAAATAAATTTCTTTTAATTTTAATTAAGATTTATAATTTATAAAATTGAAAGCAATTTATTTTTATTAAAAATGAATGAAAAGAAAAGCAAGAAAAAAATAAATTAGAAATAACTTTAAAAAGCTAGTACATTTCACTCGCTATCATATCTTCCGTGAACATTTGATTGAGATTTCTTAATTTTTTTTTTAATGTGGTAGTGGCTCCTTCCAATCTAGCTTGAAGAGAACATGTTGTCTCTTCGCTGGCATCTATATTCTTGTCTTTAGCCATATGATTTCCAAGCGTTTGGATCTTCTTTGGAGTGCATGAATGAATGAAAGAGAGAGTATTTGGAATGTAAAAAAAGGTTTGCTTGTTTAACTACAAGTGTAGGAGAGAGTATTATAATATGAATTGAACTTTTGTATGCTCATGTTAAACCATTTCTTTTTGAGCTTCTCACTGGGTATTTTACTCATTATAAAAGACTACTTAATTATGTCAAAGTAATAAGGAGGCCTGCTTTTTGGAAGAGAAAAGACATCTACATTGAATTGAATTCAAACATTATTGTAGTCAACGAGTTCCTTGTTGGCGTATTTGAGGTGCATTCAATGTCCACAAGATACTAATTGCAAATGTGAATTTCTTTGCATTCAGCTTGCTTACTGAAAATAAATTTGTGATAAGTATACTTGTACAATATTATACTGAAAATAGGTAACCCTAGCCAATGGAGGTATTTAAATAATAAAGTCTTAGGTATCTTGTTTTGGGTCATCCTCTCTCTATGCGGCGGGAAGAGTAAGTCGACCCTGAAGTGGATAAAAGAAACAATCTCGCGCACACTGTCCAGATTCGGTTTGACAATGCCGAAATATTAACGATGCTCCTTTCATTGAGAGGTTTGTGAAAGCGGTGCAGAGAAACAATTTCCCTGGTCACAACACTCTAGTTTTCTGCGTGGGTTTGATGAGTTACAACCTTTCCCCCATCACTTCTACGTTATTGATTCCTCTTAATATTTAATAAACAACCACACATGTAGGGAAAACATTACATGCTGCAACCATTTCATAGGATGCTAAAACCAGCATATGAAGGGGCAGTGCATAACGTGGACATTATTTGTATCGTAACAGTCTCTCGGCTAACTTTATCCACAAATAGCATTAAAATACAGACCTGCGTCCGCCTTATCCACTTCTGAAGCCGATGAGGCATGGCCTTGTTTCATGTAACTGACTGTAAGGGCCGTGGCCACGCCAGAAAGAGAGACAACGTATTTCCCAAGCTCAGCTGATCCGTTCTTAGTCAGCCTTATAATTGCATGCTTGGAGGCTACCTGTGCTTCTCCATGGCCAAATCCACAGCTGCGCTCATGTCTTGGTCTTTGCTCACATCCCAATAAACGTACGCTCCGCGAGGGAAAGGGATTCGGCAAGCTTTCTCCTAGCTTCGTCTGCAATGTCTGCGATTATGACTTGTGAAAAGCCGAACAATGGCTTCTTCGATTCCAGATGCTCCGCCTGTTATTATTGCGGCCTTGCCGTTCAATCTACATTCCACAGTCGCCGGATCGAGCCGTTATTATTCCGACCTTGGCGTTCAACTGCATTCCGACCTTTATCATGCCAGAATTTTTATCATGCCCCGTTAGGCAATCTAACACAGCGGTTGCAACTGGCGAGAAGGGAGCCGCCGATATGGCCGGGGAATCGATCTTGACCAAGCTCTTATTATGAATGAGTAGACCAGAACAGGTTTAAGGTCTGATAGACCAATTTGGTCTTAGTGAACGTTAATCATCATCATCACAATAATAACTAAAAACTTATTTATTTGTTGTACAAAAGATTTTGAGTGTGTCTCCTTTGAGCATGAGGTAAATATTTATGTCCCAATGGGTTATGCACCTAGCTCGATCTGCTACTAAAGATTTTGTAACTCAATCAACTGAAAAAAAAATTAGGTGAATGATTACCTGCACTTTGTGCAGGTAAGGGCACTAACATAGAATGATATATTGGTTAGATGTTTACACCTCAGAAGCCATTCAATTCGAGAAATACAACCCACTTGTTACACATTTACCAAGTTATGGGGTGGCTAATCCTTTCGATTGAATGATTTAATAAATAAATCAAAAGTCGGATATAAAATGAAAAAAACTTATTCGTAGTTAAGGTCTAATTTGGATCTTAGTGGACGTTAATCATCATCATAAAACAACTAAATCATTATAAATGTTATAACATGATCCCATCAGAAGAAAATTATATGGATACACACTATAGATGTCCAACATATGTGGGTATGCAGTATAAATTAAAGTAGCTTTTTAAGGGCATTATATACTTAATGAGTGCACAAATTTGGTTGGTTGTTTTTTCAAAATATTTATGAATTTTTTTAGAGAGATTCTTCTTATTTTGAAAGATTTTAATATTTAAACTTTTCAAAATAGTTGATTTTATTTAAAATAAATAAATTAATTAAATCAAACAAAATTTATTTAATTATATTAATTTTTTAAATTAAATTAAAATTTTATCTTATTAATAAAATTAAAAAAATTGAACTTATAATATTATTACCATGAGTGATTAAATTTGACAGGTATTTGCCCATTTTTTCTATTTTAATTGTCAAATACTGATAATTTTTAAATTTACACATTAATTTAACTTCACTTAATTTTCGAACTTGTCAATTTGATGGGCAAATAATATTTTTACACGCACGCGCACACACACATATAAACAATATATAATATAATATAATATAATATAATAACAATATATATTATAATATATAATATAATATAAAATTTCCTAAATTTGAATGTTGATTTCTGTGTAAAGCATATATAACACAGCTTATAAATTCTATAGCAAAGGCCATGCATAGTATACTGGTTACAAATTCTATAGCAGATGGAGGTTGCAAGTTGCATGCATAATATATTGCATAAGTTGCAAATATTATAGCACAGATTGGGCAACACCTGCACGCTCACAACTTACAAGTCACGAGGATTCTTTGGAAATTGGACTGTATCACCGTGGAAGGTTGAGAGGGAAGAAAAGATCAAGGATTCATAAACATTTCCCAAAGCCTGGATGCAACTATCCAAAGAGGTAAGGCTCATTAATATTAAATTGCAATTGTAGTGATGGAAATTGTCTTCCTTTCGTTAAAGCTAGAAAAGACCTTATTGCACACTTACTTTCTGATTATATTTGGTTTTTGAGAATCCACATTTAAATATCTTCCCACCTAAGTTTTTAATGTCTTCCTAGATCTTGATAATATGAATTTGCACACTTACTTTCTTATTATATTTGGGTTTTGAGAATCCACATTTAAATATCTTCCCACCTTTGTTTTTAATATCTTCCCGGATCTTGATAATAAGAATAAACATGGTTGTGGCGGCCCGACATGCCTCTCACAATATCTATTTTATTTCCTTTTAGAAAACATTAGTATTTTCTATTTAAAAAAAACAAATCCAAAATAATTCAGTAATATTTATTATTTCATTATATTAATAACAATAATTATTTCAAATTTTGCAATCCATAACTATTATTATTATTATTACAACAACTATTCTTAACTACTTTTATCTTGGCATCATTGCATTTATAACACTTAGTGTTTGGTCGATTGGATCTATGCGGAATTGAGACATAGAAATAAGTTGGAACCTCTTATTTGGTGATTTTCAAAATTGAAACTGTGTGCAAGTTGCTATATCAAGGTAATTGGTGTTGTATTCCATGTGAAATAGTTTGATGATGTTATGTTAAATGCAATTTCATAATATTTTTATGTTGTGCATGAGATGCTTTTGTATTTATAATTAAAATGAACAAAAACACTTATGACACATAATATTTAAATGACGGGCAAAAATAAAAATAAAACGTTACGGGAAGGGCAATTTTAAGAAGAAACTTGTCATAAAAAATTTACTTGACGGGTAACAAAACATTGACCAAAGTAGAGTATATATTTAGAAATAAATCTAGATTTCAAGTATTGCACAAATTTTGAAGCAGTTGCCTTGCTATTCAATTTTGAATCAAAGGCAACTTTCCAATACATATAGGCTTGAAACCATTACAACATACTCATTATGAGCTTTATTCATGTCATTATGAGAATTGAACCCCCTTGGGGAGGATAACAATCATTCCTCACAACCATCCAAGGTACACCCAATTGACTCAACAACAATGCTTATGTGTAGAGCATAAGGCAAAGTTGTTCATTATATATTATATTCATAATTTATATATCATATTCTTAACTCTAGTGGGTAGGTATTGCCAGCTATGCAACCTTGTTATTACTATACTAAGTGATAGACACAATTTCTCCTTAAGTTTTTGAAATATTATAAGATTTCTTTCTCGATAGTGGACCATTATTCCTTAAGTTTTTGAAATATTATAAGATTTCTTTCTCGATAGTGGACCATTATGAAAGGAGCATTAAGGTTTATGAAATTGAAAGCCATTTATTTATTTATGAAATTGAAAGTAATTTTTTTTTTATTAAAAATTAATGAAAAAAAGGAAAAAAAGAAAAAGATAACCATTATTCCTTAAGTTTTTGAAATATTATAAGATTTCTTTCTCGATAGTGGACCATTATGAAAGGAGGATTAAGGTTTATGAAATTGAAAGTCATTTATTTATTTATAAAATTGAAAGTAATTTTTTTTTATTAAAAATTAATGAAAAAAAAAAGAAAAAAAAGAAAAAGATAAAAATAACTTTCAAAAGGCTTTTACTCCCTTTCATATCTTCCCCGAGCATTTGATTGAGATTTCTTACAATTTTTTTCTTAATGTGGTAGTGGCTCCTTCCAATCTATCTTGAAGAGAAAATGTTGTCTCTTCGCTGGCATCTATCTTCTTGTCTTTAGCCAAATGAATTCCACATTTTCAGTTTGGATCTTCTATGGAGTGCATGAATGAACAAAAGAGAGTATTTGGAATATAGAAAATGTTTACTTGTTTAACTACAAGTGTAGGAGAGAGTATTATAATATAAATTGAACTTTAAATACTCATGTCCAACAATTTCTTTTTGAACTTCCCACTGGTTATTTTACTCATTATATAAAAAAAAGCTACCTACAGGGAATTCAAATTGAATTAGGTCAAAGTAATAAAGATTCCTGTTTTTTGGAAGAGAAAATACATATACATTGAATTGAATTCCAACATTATTGCAGTCAACAAGTTCCTTGTTGGCATATTTGAGGTGCATTCAATGTCCACAAGATACTAATTGCAAATGTGAATTTCTTTGCATAGGCACCAAGCCATAATAAGTTAATTTCTAATGCTTATGCACAAATAGAAATAGTATAAGATTCACCTATATGCATGTACAATACTATATATATATATATATATATATATATATATATATATATATATATCTTTTTCATTATATTATATATAATCTTTGTTTTTTTGGAATATATATAGAATCTTTCAAAACCCTTGTGTTTTATTTTATAAAGAAATTATTAAAACTTCTATTTGTCAAATTTCGTCTGTGTTATTTTTTTTGAAATTTTCAAAATTTCTAACTCTGTATCTCTTCTCTGTGGCTTTTGCAGGTGAATATGTTGGCTTTAATTAGATGAACACGTGGCTTTAACTGGTGTACAGGTGGCACATATGCACAATGTTCTAGTAGGGTTCTTGTACAATCGCTATGAACATAGCAACATCTTTGAGGCTTTAGTTTACACGTTTTTTTCCTTTTCATTATGTTCTTTTCTATATGATACACACGTGTTCAAATGTAATGAGGATACTTAGCTTCCACTATATAATTGTTCATGCAATAATTATGAAAGCTTCTGCTTACACTGTTTGTTATAATTGTTCATGCAATAATTATGAAAGCTTCTGCTTACACTGTTTGTTGTTGATACACCCTGATTTATTTTAAAATATTTGTTGTGGTTGATACCTTGATTTTTTCTCAGGAATTTAGCTACACTTTGTAAATATATTATTTATCATTTTACAATCCATCTTCATTTAATAAATATTAGAATATATCTTAATTTAGTTTTTTTTACTTCACATAAGAACAACAATAACACAATGCAATGACAACCCTCCCTTAGCATTGGTGCTATGAAATGTTTACTCATCTAAATATATTATTTGCTTTATTCTATTTGCAACCTAGGTTCTTTGTTTAGCTATAAGACTCCAAATTACTATCAAATTTTGGTTGCATACAACAACCTGCTTATAATAGTGTACATTTTGTTTATGCTCCAAAAACATTTTGTTTTCATTTGTTTGTTAGAGATATAATGTTTTCATTTTATTTTTGTTTGTTTTCATATAACAGTCTACATAGCCCAAATACTTCATTATAAATTCTATCACGGGCTTGGCACGAGTGTTATCAATCATATTTTGTTTATTGTGTAGACAAAGTTCTATGTATGCATAATCTTGAAAACTACTAGAAGCCATGGCAACATGCATTTCTATTAGGTTTGGATTTTTCAACATGCCTTTCTATTATGTTTGGATTTTTGGCACAACATAAATCAACCTTTGTTTACAATTTTTAATCCTCATTTATGGATTCAAATGTTATATGGGTAATGAGATATCTACTTCATTCCCTCTTAAATATGTTCTCTCAAAAATATACTATCTCGTTGTTATTGATTATAGTATACCTAGAAATGATGGCCCTTTTGGCCTTAGGGTTTGAGCCTAAGCTCCGATACCAAATGTAATGCCTCTCCATGAGTAGGGATAATTTTAAGGATGGAAATTTATTTTAAAATGTAGAAACTTGGGCGAATCTTAGTAATCCTTCATATGCCAACTATAAATGTTTGACGATATTTT
>CBVK0100131865.1:0-17763 GCA_900067695.1 Picea abies | reverse complement strand
ATAACATGGCTAGACTGTACAGTCTCTATGACATGTGGATCATACGTGGCAGACACATGGTAGATGTGGAAAACTAGGCGAATCTGATTTTGACAGTTGGCAGGTTATTTGGACGAATAATGTGGTGCCACATGGTCCAGTTAAGCAACGATCATCCATAAGGTTTGAACCCATGACCTCAGGCATAGGTGGAAGCATTTTGGCATAGGCCGGGTTACCAGCCTGCCTACTTGGTGGTTCTTGCCACTATACGTTTCCACTAATATTTAAGTTGCAAGGTGTGTAGTTCCGGGCAGAGTAAGGGTTGGGGCTTAGCCCCAACCCTCGATACATATTCATACGTCCATACCAATGTGACTCTATCTGTGTTATGGCACATGCGAATATTTGGAGTTGGATATATCCCTCAATCTCAGAACCACACATATGATCCAGGGTCTCGTCGTATAGCATAGAGTTATTAAGGGTTGGCGTTGGTCGACTAGGCTTGTCCACCGACCAGGGCATGCGACCAGGGGGCCATGACCTAGGTAAACAACTTTAATTTGTGCATGGAGGTATAAAACTTGGCCACATGCACTATCACCATAAGACCAGGGTCTTGATAGCAAGGGGGATAACGATCTAGTGCCAGCGCGAGGCCACATGGGGTGCGCCAATATGATTAGGAGCCAACTAATAGCGGCTTGCACCCTATTTATGTGCTTAAAGTGGGTTTTAAACATTATAATATGATTTTAATTGATATTATTCAACAATTTTAGAGATTTTTGGCCAATATTGGGCTCTTTTTTAGGCCAGATATCAGGGAGAAGTTGGGAGGTTGTTACCCACTTCTATTCTATATAAACTAGGGCCTCTTGAAGCCATAGGGGGAGGTTAAGAACATGTTTATGATGAATATTTTCCAAGACAAAGACATTTTTATGCAAGGAAGCTATTGAGGAAAGAACCTTTGTGGGCCATTTCTAGGAGCTTCGTTCACAATTTTAGTGCCGTTAATTTTGTTGGGTTCTAGAGATATGGAAGAACAATACCAGATCAATTTGTAAACTTTTTGTCACTTCTATGATGTAATTTTAAATATTTGAACATAAATAATAAATCCTCACCCACTGAGACATAGGCGAGATTATTGAACTCCATTATCACATTAGTGTTTATGGTTTGCTGATCCTCATGTTTTATTTCAGATCTGTATATGTTTATATGGCCATTATGTTTCCTCATTATTTCTTCCTCTTTCATTAGTTTCCTAAATGGTGATTTAACTCATGCAAGATAACTCAACCATTGTCGTTTAAAAGATATTTTCGGATCATTAAGTGTAGGTTTCCCTTACGAAGTGTTGTAGGGGCTAGTCGGCTCTATGGACTAGACCCATCAGTCGACCAACCAAGTCATTTGTAGAATTTGGCTAGGGATGTTGGTCGAACAAACAGTTAGAGTCGACCGACCAGGTATTTAAGATGTATAATCGTTTGATAACTATATGACATGCATATTTATTTGTGGCTATATAATGGAGAGACAAAGGTTGTTTTACCAACATAGTAAAGTGAATTGACGGTTCTCCCACTACTTGTGTATGATTTCATGAGTCTCTATGTGTTCTTTCTCATGATGTTATAATATATGTTTCTCTATGTTAGGATATATTGGTAACTTCTTGTACTTTCCCTCAGACTACAACATTGGTTCTATTGCCAATATTTCTGAGCTCGAGCATGAATAAAGTAAAATACAAATAGATGTTAACTTTGGAAGACATGTGAATAGTGGGAGTGAAAAATTAGTAATTATATTAAAAATTACGCAAATAAGAATTGACTAACGATCGTAGAGGTGCATACACAGTTCTTCTTTGGAACATATGAACAATTCCTGGAAGCTATTCCAGATGCAATGTTCCAATATCTCAATCAATCACCCAATGCGCAAACTCACTCTAGATGAAAAATTGATGCAAAAAATAATAAGCGGTGGAAGAACAAATATAAACGAGTGGTTTGAAAGAATCCTCAAAGATTACATTGAAGAACAAGTGATTGAATGTAGAGATTAATTGAAACTATCAAAAAAAAAATCTATACCGACTTGCATGACAGTTTCCTATGCACCATCTTGCCCTTGCTTCATAAGTTCTTGTTAGAAAATGGAATCAGAGACATTGTCAAATATCGACCCCTCTTGTCCAATCCTCCTCTAAATTCCAATTGGAAAGAAAATAAATAAGAGTGGGAAGAATTCCTTAAAGCCAATTGTAAAGACACAAGAGAATCCTAGGATTACTTTATGAAGAAATCAAATCAACTAGAATGGGAAACACCGCCAACCGCATGTAGGTTGGGTTGGCAATGGGGGGCTGGAAAAGCCATGAGATGATATAATCCGAGTTGAACATACCAAGTTGAAAATGTCCAAAGTCAGGAGGAAGATAACTAAATCAAGTGATAATAATGCACGTCGAACACAAACATAAAAAGATTCAATTGATATTCAAAAATTAGAGCAGGACAAGATGTAAAAGAGGGGAGAAGAGCTATGGGATTTCATAATCTCCCATAGAAAACATACCTATAAGGTGTGACAGATCGTTGGATAATCCCTTAAGAGCGCCCCAACAACTCCTGGTAGGAGTAAAACACTACAAATGAGTATGGCAGTTGATGGCTCCCATCAAGTGAATAGTATGGAGATTGATGATTTGGGACCTGTGATTCAAATTTCTCTCAAACAAATCCCTAGCCCATGAATTTCATACTTAATCCATCATAAAACTCATGTGGACACTCGATCCCCAAAGGTGTGGTGCACCATTGATAACGATGGTCAAATAAGAGACACACTGTTAATTGAAGCACAAGAAAATTTCCAAAATCGACCGAAGGTCATAATCCTCCACATAAGAGATCTCACGAACTCTACCCCCCTACCGAATCTAATACTCGAAGATTCTAAATAAAGGAAAATATCTGATAGTGTCTCACTATGGTAGGCCATGGGATGTCCATGATGAGTGAGAATTGTGCCCACAACATAGTCTAATACATCTGTCTTGTTGGTGCAATTATATGTTCAATATATTTCAATCATTTAATTTTTCAATTCAGTTTCCTAATCAATAGAGTTGATGTACTATATGTACCAATAACAGATAATTGTTTATGTCTTATGAATATAGTTTATGTAATAAAACACTTTTGAAACCAAGTATTATGTTTTCACGCCTTTCAAATAACACTCCCCACAGAATTTAAAATTCAGAAAGAAAAACTGATCAATAAACATATAATCTAGACTTCTTGCTCAGGTGATGGATTTGTTCATTACTGGCAAATGAAAGGTAAATATGAACTATGATTTTATCTCCTGGGACAACCACACAAACAATAATTAACACCTTGGAAACTTAATCAAGTTTAAAATAATTACCAGGAAGGGTAAAACATTCCATTATAAGTGCATGTATGGTGAGAGATGGAAGTCTTAATTGTGCCTGTGTTTGCAAGGTGTAATCTAATCAATTATGGAAATAACAACTAAGTATGGTGGAATGATCCATTACGGGCTCATGTATGGTGAAGGATGGAGATCCAACCTGTCCTTATATTTGCATAATGAAAATAAAGACTACAACATTTAGTCTATAATAAACACTACAACACTTAAATTGAATGATTATTCTTGCACACTCACACAAATATGTCAAATCATCACTCAAAAATCATAATACTCAGAGATTTCACATTATACACAAAAATCTCTTTTACTCAAGATTACCACACATCCAGGTTACCTAGTACCAAATGCACCACTGGAAAATAACAGGGAAGGAATTAAATGTTGTAATCAAATGTGAAATCACTCTGTTCACACACACAAAAAATCAAAATCATATTTATGATTAATTACAAAGACACTTACCTTGATTGGGTTAGTGGTCCCTTTACGTACAAACAAGGAAGATCTTAAGAGAAACTTACATTAGAGAAGATGTAAATGCACACATATAATCCATAAACAAAAATTAGATCATTACTTGAGAAAAATGGAGGTACAATACACAGTTGTTTCATAACCAAACTTATAGCATAAATGTGCTTTATTTTATCTTTGTATATCATATCATCTACAAGGCTCTCTCTTTAAACATAAGCAACCATTACAATCCAAGTTTGAAGATAACATCAAATATTTGCATAATTATTACAATTGGATGTTACATCGATTTTTAAGGGAACGATTTCATCCTCATGACACAAAGTGCATGAGTGATGAAATGTATCGGGGTATCCCATGAACAAATAATTTTTTATCCAACAAACGCCTTGGACTTATGAAGAACAATTATATTCCAACAACCAAGCCTGAGATTTCAGAACAAGTATCGGACATGCACAAATGCATAAATCGGTACCGAACACACACAGTCATACAAGTCAATACTGGACAGGCATAAAAATCAGTATCAGATGCATTTAGTCATACAATTCGGTACCATATGAACATAACAATCTGTACCAAACAATCTCAACAACGGGTACTAGATGATCTCAACAACGAGTACCGGACGATCTCAACAACAAGTACTAGATGATCTCAGCAACAAGAAATTTTGTCATGAATTCTGCTTGAACCATCCAAAGTAATTAGAAAGTTCTTAAACATCAAATATTCAATCCTAATTATTAATAAATCACCATAAGAGGTGAAAAAAAGGAGGCTCAACATTTCTCCCATGCCTAAGTCATTGCATGCCTTCATGCAAAACTGTTGAATCATCCTTCAAAATTTCAAAACTGGTGCTTATCTTCTACCTTTCTTGATCATTAACTGCCCAGTTTCAAGATATCCACCCCAAAATCCTCGTCCTTAATCCCCCTCTTAATAACTTGTGTATATTTTACTAGGCACAAAACTTTGTTCATCTTGGAAGAGACTTCATCATTCTTACCCTGTAGTTTACATTTATGCTCCTTTAGTTGTACATTTTCTTTTTTGATATGCCTATCCAATACTTTATACTCATTTACCTCTTTCTTCAACTCTTAATTATGTTTTGTAAGCTTTTTAACTTTTAATTCCATCTGATGTTTGGTCAAAGAGTTGATTGGTTCATGTGTTTCTTGCTCAATTATATCTCCCTTGGCTTCAACTTCTTTCCTTAAGTCCTTTAGTGTCTCTGTCGCTAATTCCTCTATTGTACTAATAGTTGTCACATACATCATTCCTTGCTCTGGTGAAGTTCGAATATCCACTAGATCTTTTGTAAAATAAGGAACATGAGGAATTTTCCATTGATTAACCATACTCTGAGTGTTTCTTCATCCTATTATAGGGACTTCTGTGGGTGTGCTAACAAGAACAAAAATTTCCTCCTTAAACAATCTCCTCTTCTTCCTTTTAAGTTCAGAAATGGGTACTGGACTTTTCTTGTCCCGTGCCTTTTTTATTTTTCCTCTAGAGGGATTAGGTGGGGAGACTGGCATTTGCTATGTTTTTTCACTCCTTGTCTTTCTACTAAGGGGCTTGGATGTATGGGATGGAACTTGTTCCTCTAGTGTACTCTTGGTCTTCGTACTAGAGGATTGTGTTATAGTATTCCCTTCATTCACTCTGAATTTCCTCTTACTCATGGCTCTCAATTGAGGGGTCTTTTCTACTTCTCCACCCCTCTCTTTAGGCACCTCAATAATTACTTTTGGAGTGTTTTATGCAATTTTCCCATCTTGCTCCTGAGGTATTTCAAAAGTTTCTTTTGGAATAATTTCTATAATTTCCCTAGCTTGATCATGAGATACTTTAATAATTAACTTGAGGATAGTGTCTGCAACCTTTCCAATATCACTATCATACCTTTATTTCTTCCTCTTTTTCATACTAATTTGTGTTTTACTCTTCGTTGGCAGGTTTGGTCGAATTTTATTGATGTTGGATGATTGTTACACTATAGGTGCAGGTTGTTCTTCTAAAACTACTATCTTCCCTTTGTCCAATTTAATTACAGATTGTGGTGATCTAGGGCTAACAAAATCCATTTTATTACTATATTGTTTTCCTTTATTTCTGTTATCTCCTTTCTTCCTATCTGATCCTTTACTATGTTCCCTTTTTATAATCCCTTCTATAGACTTGGAAATCTCTTGAGAAAAGTTTTCTGTGAGGAATTTCTTCCAACTACTACCTCATTTTCTCAATTCATGGACGACCAAGAGCTTAATTAATTATACCATGGTGGTAAATACTAGTTTCATGTTTCTTGGATGCAGACTTAACCCCCCTCACCATATTTTTCATACACATCCAAAGGAAATGGGGAAAGTCTATGTGTGGGCCTCCTTCAAAATGCAATAAAAGCCTTAAATGATAAAGGAATGTTACTACATACCTCCCTTCACAAGATAAAATTTTCTGTAAGAAGACAAGCATTGTGAAATATTCCTCTTTGATACAGTCTCTGGAGATACCTTTTTCCCAATCTGGGTCTAGCTTCTCAGGTCTCAATAATTTTTGATATATTCCCCTATCCATGATTATGCATTTGAAATACTTCTCCCCAGTGGAAGGTAACCTGATATCCTCTGCTATTGTAGCTTCAGTAATTTTTAGTTTTAGGTCCCCCAATTGGATTCTCTCTCCATCATAACTCTGAGTGAAGGCATGAGATACCCCTTCATGATGTCCTCCAATTTTTTCTAATAAGGGAATCCAACCATCCTTTGCAAAATTTTCTTTGCAAGCTTGATACTCCTTCGTTTCTCTATACATATGAAAAACACGTTCGTTCCTGTCAACCCCCATGCCGTCTTAAACACAGGTTTTAAAACAAGTATGGGAAATGAAATTTGAGCGAGGGTTTGGTACTAGATGTAAAATTATGAGAACATGGTGATGGAAGCAGAGTAATGAGGCAATTGGAGTGGCTAGAGTGGTGTATAGTAGGAAGCAGTTAATTAGCGTTCATCTGGATGATAAAGCCATCCAAAAAGGCATATATAACAAAATCGAGAGGACAACGGTCAATTCTTTGAAATGATGGCGAGGTAAGGAAGAAGTCCAACATCATGCCTAAGGATTGTGTTCATGGATAAGGTGAATATCATATCCAAAAGTAATGTCACATCCCATTTTTACCAGTTTCCACAATGATTATGAAGAATAAGGGTGATGTGACCAAAATTCAACATTGGGTAGCATTTGACATCATAATTTTGAACAAAATGAGTTTAGAGAAGGTGGTATAATCATAGTTTTTTCATCATACAGATGATAATTTTTGACAAGGTATGCCAAATTGGATGATCACCTTATGAAGAGATTCGTGTACATTATAATTGATTTTGAAACAAGGGAAATCATGAAGAACTTTGAGAAATAATGATATGGAGGCTTACTAACTCAAGATAACAAGGGAATATGGGGGTAACCATCTGTATAATACAAAAATTATGTGATTCTTAATAAAAAGGAATAAACATTGAGTCCATACCTATATTACTTGGAATGTATTCGATCCATTAAAGCAATATCAAATGTAGAGAAATGTTACCCAAATCCCCTCATCAATATCAAATCACAAAATTAGTACCAGATCAACACAAAAATATCATTTTAATACCAGACCAATATAGAGAATTTTTCAATCCCAAACCAACATAGAGATACTTTCAATACCGGACCAACACAGAGAGACTTTTCCAGTACCAGACCAACACATAGATATTTTTCCAGTACCAGACCAACACAGAGAGATTTTTCCAATATACGATGAAACTTTGGCAAAGTACCTGGAATATTGTAGCCTTGTTCTTCATGTCTAAACATGTTCTGAGGGTCAAGTTGAATTAGAGGTTGGTACTTACTAATGATTTATGTGGATTTGTTCCTATGAATGACCATGTTGAAAATTTATAACCAGAACAATGGTACATGGGTGTTGAAAATGTAGTGGAAGTATCATAAAATGGGGTAAAAGATCTAATGATTGGGCTCCAAGATCTGTAAAAAGAAGGCAATTGTAGTTGGACATCCTCCTGTAGAATTGCAAAAACCTCCTCTTTTTGGAACCAGATAAACCACTTCTTTTTTGCCACTTCCATTTTATTTGAAACAAGAACCTAACTACTACTGTCTTATGTATTTTTCTCAAGCCTAGGTTAGTTAATGCTCATTCGTGTTTTCATTTTTTAGGATTCTAAAAAACTTAAAGAAAAATTCTTATACTGTCCTGTGGATTTTTCTTGAGCACATATCAGTTAATGCTCACTCATGTTTTCAATTTTTAGGAGTCTGAAAAACTTAAAGAAAAATCATTATATCATCCTATGGATTTTTATCAAGCCCATATCAATTAATGCTTGCCGATGTTTTCAAATTTTGGGAGTCTTAAAAACTTAAAGAAAACTCCTTATAATGTCCTGTGGATTTTTCTCGAGCCCACATCATTTAATGCTTGCCAGTGTTTTCAATTTTTAGGATTCTGAAAAACTTAAAGAAAAATACTTATACTATCCTGTGTATTTTTCTCGATCCCAGATCAATTAATGCTCAATGGTGTTGTCAATTTTTAGGAGTCTAAAAAAATTAAAGGAAACTCCATTTTGATCCTTTCCCATGAGTAATCTACCGGGGTTGGGTAAATGAATAAACTTGCCTCTAGTATATGTTCTCCTTATTGCTTATCTACATGAGAACACAATCAACTTATGACTTTGTTAGTAGCACCATAAATCACTATCTACACACACATATATACATATATGTACAAAGTTAAATCAAGTCACATAACAAAAACTTACAGTGGTGGTTAAATAGGAGGAGAACCCCTCTTTCTTACCAATTGCATTTCAAAATTATGAATAACTGGTTTGATAAAGTTCTCTTTAGATAGAGGATTGTGATAGAATTTCAATCAATTCCCATTTACAATAAAGGAGGTCTGATCTTATTCAATAGTCTTTATCTTCACTAAACCATTTTCATAAACAGTCTCTACTTCATAAGGTCCCAACCATCGAGTGGAAAATTTACCCTTGAAATTATTGAACCTACTATCATATAGAAGGGCCCAATCACCATGATGAAAATATTTATTCTTGATATACTTGTCATTCCATTTAGTCGTTTGTTCTTTAATAAGGTTAGTCCTGTGTAGAAAATCTTGTCTGATTTCATCAAGTTCACTTAGCTTCAATATCCTATGTTTTTGGGCTTCATCCAAATCCATTCCCAATTTTATACAAGTCCTCAAAGTTTTTACTTGAAATTCTATGGGAAGAAACACATGCTTCCCATACACTAATTCATAAGGTGTATGGCCTATTGAGTTTCTCCAAGTTTTTTTGTAGGCCGATAAGGCTTCAGGAAACCGATCTACCCATTATTTATGGTGTAACTGAACTATCTTGGTAAGTATAGCCTCTATCACTTTATTAGTTTATTTCACTTGTCTTTTTTCTTGTGGGTGATAAGGTGAGGATTTTCTACGTTTAATTTGATATTGTTCAGTAATGGATTTCACCAGATTGGAGGTAAATCAGGTTCCTTGATCTGTCATTATTTCTCAAGGCACACCAAAATGAGTAAATACGTCTTCAAATAGAAAATCAACAACAAATTGTTCATTTGCAAAGTACAAATATTTATCCTCTACCCATTTAGTTGCATAATCTGTATAGACCAGTATATACCTTCTCCTTCTTGACATGGGGTTGATAGGTCCTACAAAGTCCAAAGCCCATTTATCAAAGGGTTCAATTACTACCTGATCTTAGAGAGGCATCTCATTACTTGCAATTGGTTTCCCCATACTCTGACAATCATCACAACTGGCCACATATTTCTTTGCATCCCTGAAAATAGTTGGCCAATAGTATCCAGACTATAGTATTTTATATGTTGTCCTCTTATCAGCAAAATGACCTCCACATGGGCCATCGTGGCAGTTTTTGAAGATATCATACATCTCATCCTCCCATACACATCTTCTAATCACCAAATCATGTCTCATATGGTATAGAAGTCAT
Source organism: Picea abies (assembly GCA_900067695.1). Classification (NCBI taxonomy): domain Eukaryota; kingdom Viridiplantae; phylum Streptophyta; class Pinopsida; order Pinales; family Pinaceae; genus Picea; species Picea abies. Next base: position 7,735 of record CBVK0100131865.1, on the reverse strand, counting down.
CATGCCACAAATAATTTGCACTCAGCTGAACAATCCTTTGTTTTTCTCGAAGGGACAAATTTTGAGGTAACTTCCCTATTACAAGATAGTTAGCCACATCTGCATACCAAGGAATGTAAGTAGAAATATAAAATATACTTTCATATGGAAAATCGTCATCCATTGGTGGATTATCACTTGTATGAATAAGTCTAGATAGGAAATCAACAACAAGATTATCTATGTTAGGTATGTCAATGATAGTAATATTGAATTCTTGCAATAGTAGCAACCATCTAGTAACTCTCACATTTTTCATAGGACTATTAATTAAAAATCTAATGGTTGAGTGGTATGCGTGTACAAAAGACTCATACCCTGTTATGTAGTGTCTAAATTTATGAATGGCATGAACCACTGATAATAATTCCTTTTCAGTGACAATGTAATTCACTTTGGTAGGGGAGAGATTTTTGCTGACAAAGTAGATAACATAGGGGAGTTAGTTTTATCGTTTTCCTAGAATACCTCCCAAAGAGGTATCTGAGGCATCAATGCATATGTGAAAGGGAAGAGACCAATTCAGTCCTCTTAACATAGGGGCACTAGAAAGTTTTTTCTTTAAAATTTCTAAAGAAATCTGACATTTCTCATCCCCTGTGGAATTCAACCTCTTTTACTAATAATTTGAATAGTGGGGAATCCAAGTTTGTGAAATTTTGAATGAACCCCCTATAATACCCAGCATGCCCTAAGAAGCTTCTCACTTCTTTTTGTGAGATAGGGATCCTGATTTGAGAAATAATGACAATTTTAGCAGGATCTACCCTTATCACAGTACCAGAAATATGGTGACCCAAAATGATCCCTTCAGTGAGCATCATCCTAGATTTTCATGGCTAAGGGAAATATTAGTCTCTCTTCACCTGATCAATAATTTCTCCAAATTGTCCAATTCTTGTTGGAAATCGTCCCCATATACTATGAAGTCATCCATATAGACTTCTACACAGTCATGGGTTAAATCAGAAAAAATAGCTAGGACAACCCTCTCAAAGGTGGCAGAGGCATTACACAAACTAAAGGGAAGAACCATATAAGAATAAGTACCCCATCGGAAAGTAAATTTGGTTTTCTACCGATCTTCAGAGGAAATTTGGATCTGATTATACCCACTAAACCCATCTAAGAAAGAAAAGTACCTCTTCCCAGACAAGGTGTCCAAGAACTGGTCTATGAAATGTAAGGGGAAATAATATCTATGGGTAGACTTGTTTATCTCCCCGAAGTCCACACAAATTCTCCATTTTCCATTATTCTTAAGGAAAATAACTAATGGGTATACCCACTTGCTATCTGAAATAGGATAAATAAAATTGACATGTAGGAGTTGTTGGAGCTCTTCCTTAACTATGTCTTTTAAGGCCGAGTTCATTCTTCTTCGGGGCTTCCTAATAGGTCTGATTTGATCATTGGTGTAAATATGGTGTATATAGGTATCAGGGTGAATTACATTCATATCAGAGTAATCCCATCCAAAAGAACCAGATTGTCCTTGAATCATTTGGATCAATTTTTGTTGTTGATCTGATTCCAGGATATAATTTATATACATGGATATTCTGGGACTGATTTCAACAGTCTGGACAACTGAATCATGTTCTCCACTTATTTATGGTATAATAAATAATGTAGAAGTGGAGGGATTACAAACCTCTTGAAACTTAGGGATGAAAATATGTGTAAATTATGGAAAACAATGAGGATACTCAATGCATTATGTATTGACTAGAAATAGGCTTAAAATCCATTCTTCATTTTGTTCCTGAACTCCCTATGCTTGCTCAAGTGTTAACAGAAGTTGAGCACAATTTTCCTCCCCATAGGGATTCTCCAGCCATATAAGAACTTCAGTGGTTGGTTGGGCAGGAGGAAAGAGAACAAGTTTCTGACTATTGTTACCATTAGAAATTGTCATCTCCCTAGACAAACAACTAATAAATGCATCAACAATGGCCAACCAAGGCTGACCAAGCACAACTGGATGTCCAGGTTTGGAGGATATTGAATGAATTACCAAGAAGTCCACATGATACTCCCAAGAATATAAGGTAACTATTACTTCATCTAGGCTTCATGTTGGGCTAACGACTAATTTGTTTGCCAATTCCAACAAGGTCTGTGTTGGCCTTAATTGATTTAGTTGCAGCGTACACATAGTGTCAACAATCATAAAATTTATTGCTACTCCTATATCAATAAGTGTACTTGAAAAATAAATACCATTAATTTATACAATCACCACTGATTTTCCTGGATCATTATAGTTGGATGGCATTTTTGATATAAATTTTGATAGTTGTCCAACCACTTGTATAAAAGGAGATTCCTTCCTCTTCCTTCCGGGATTTTTGATGCAAATATCCCTTATAATTTTAGCATAGATAGGAATATATTTAATTTCTTGGAGCAAGGGTATCTTTACACATATATTCCTTAGTTCAGCTGCTAAGTCATTTCCTAGAGGTACCTCACATTTCTTCACAAGTAACATTTTTGGATAGGGTGGAGGATTAGTTTCCTGAGGTATTTCTGATGGTTGAGTGTGAGGAGGAATTTCCTCTTGTACATGGATGTACAATTGTTCATTGGTTTGGTCATCTATGTGTTCTTCTTCTCGAATAACCACTATAGAATTTTGTTTATTCAAGACTTTCCCATATCTCAATTGAATTTCATTTAGTGAAGTAGGATTTATTACATAAGTTGGGAAAGTTTGTACTTCAATATTTTGTATAGGTTGAGTAGGCCTATTGTTTGGATTACGAATGGGTTGTGTAGGAATAGGGGTAGGCCGAGGGGGTTTTGTACTAGGTGCAACTTGCATCTGTTGTTGTTGATTCGGGTTCAAAGGAGGGGTGAGTTGTTGTTGCAGTTGGGAAGGTGGAAGTAAAGAAGGTGGATTAAATCCTGGTAGCATCTGAGAGATATTTAAAGGATATTGTGCGTAATTAGGAAGAGTTGGTGGTTGAAAAGGAACATTCCCATATGAAAATCCCCTAGATCCTTGTTTCCAAGGTTGGATTTGTGGTTGTTGATGTGTCCATTGAGAATAAGGCATTGGAGGAATCGATTGTTATTATGAGTATTGTGCGGTAGGGTCATAAAACATATTAGGATTTTTTTGTCTCCATGATCTCTTAGGGGGATATGATGTTTCTTGAGGTTCTCCCCATCCTTTGAAAATGGTCTTTATTCCAGGTAAATAATGGCACTCATTGGTAGGGTGATCTTTTGTACAAAGCCCATATATTTCAATAACATTAACGTGACATTATTTTCCAGGGTGCATCTTCCTGTACTGAGGGAAGAAAATTGCTAAAGTAGCATTTTCTCCATCTTGTTTATTTTTTATTTTCATAGTGTCTAAATGAATGTTGATTGTGTTTAGGATGTCTGTTTTGAATTTTTCAAGAAGATTCCCTAATTCTATCCTTGTAACACCTCCTGGAGAAGTTTTGGTAGTTCTTCCCATAGGATCCCTTGCACTTTTTCCTATTTTGGTTTGGCTACAAGAGTACCTTTTATAATACTCTGCAATGTCTACAAATGGCTTCTGATATACATCTCTAGAACTCATGAGGTTTAGTATCTCAATAAATTCATCCCTTAAACCTTTTAGGAATATGGTCCTAACTGTGGCTGTGTCCAAGGAAAATTGTTTTGTCTTTTGATAGTTATATAGGAACATTTCTAGGTAATATTGCAAACTCTCCTCCTTAGACTGTTGCATTTTAAATATGTCATTTCTAGCATCTCTAGGTCTGCAATAGTCCTAATATTTTTGGAGGAATGTTTCCTTCGTACCATCCCAAGATAAGATAGTGTATTCTCCTAGGATCATAAACCAACTTAATGATGCGTCTTTAAGTGTGGTTTGAAAGAGTTTTAGGTTTTGTGCACTATCAGTGTAATTATAACTCTTTCATAGTATATCAAATTCAAACAAAAATGAATCAGGATCTTATATTGACATACCATGGAAGTGAGGTAATGATGAAAACAAAATATTCTTCATAGCAACATCTTTGGTAATGTCTAATATTGGGAATCCAAATGTCTTTGTTTCATTGTTTCCATTTCCCTCTTCATCTGCCATATCTCCAAACAGTATGTTATAGGTTGTTGGTGATGTCTCGCCACTAAGTGATGGTTCAACCACTGGGTTGGTTGGTATATCCAACTATTCCAATAATTTGTGTCTTGCTCCAATGGTAGATTCAACCTCTTCTACCACTACCTTTGTCTCTTTTCCAACTCTCTCTTTTGATTCTGTCGCCAGTGTTTCTCTTCTTTCTTGTTGTAATATGTTTTCAATCTGAACAATAGCTTCATATTTAGGACCTCCTATTGCAGTTTCAGTTACTACCTTTGAAATCTCCCCTCTGAGGATTTTTCATACAAAAACATTAACTGAGTTAGTATGGGGGGTTTTCTTGATTTTTCTGTAACTTTGNNACACGACGCTCTTCCGATCTACAATTTTAGATGCAACAAATCTACCTTTGCTATCTCTACTTTCATGCATAAAAAGAAGATATAAATACTAAATCATACCAAATTCAACTACCGAAGGTAAGAGGGAAACCTAAATTTGGGGAAACCCCACTAAAGTGGATGTGTGGGCTCTTCCCTCATGTCTTACCATGTTATCCCCACCCTCAGGTCGTCCTTAAAACCACTCCAAAACCATAAAATAAATCTAATGAAAACACTACCTATTACCATTTACAACTCCCTCGAAACAATGCCAAAATGTTGGTGCAATTATATTTTCAATATATTGCAATCATTAAATTTTACTATGTCTTTTTTGTATAGTCTATGTAAGAAAAAACTTTCAAAACCAAATAGTCTGTTTTCACACCTTTCAAATAACACTCCCCACACAATTCAAAATTCAAAAAGAAAAATTGATCAATAAACATATAATCTAGACTTCTTGCTCAGGTGATGGATATGTTCATTGTTGTCTCATGAAATCTAAAGATGAACTATGATTTTATCTCCTGGGACAACCACACAAATAATAATTAACACTCTGGAAACTTAATCAAGTATAAAATAATTACCAGGCAGGGTAAAACATTCCATTATAAGTGCATGTATGGTGAGGGATGGAAGTCTTAATTGTTCCTGTGTTTGCAAGGTGTAATATAATCAATTATGGAAAGGAAAGCTAAGTGTCATGGAATTCTCCATTACAGGCTCGTGTATGGTGAAGGATGGAGATATAACCTGTCCTTATATTTGCAGAACAAAAATAAACCCTACAACATTTAGTCTAGAAAAAACACTACAACACTTAAATTGAATTATTATTCTCACATACTCACACAAAGATGTCAAATCATCACTCATAAATCATAACACTCATAGATTTCACATTATACACACAACTGTCTTTTACTCAATATTACCACACATCCAGGTGACCTTTTACCAAATACATCACTAGAACATAACACAGAAGGAATTAAATGATGTAATCAAACATGAAATTACTCTATTCACTCACACAGAAAACCATATTCATATTCATAATTAATTACAAAGAGACTTGCAACATGCGTAGATAGTATGAGATTCAGGTAAGGGAGAGTCGGTCAAAACCCTAGTTTCAGTCTGGCACAAATTGCTGCAGGATAGTTGCAGATCATGGTACAACAAACCACCAATGAAAAATGGACATCAACTTCCCTTTACTGATATGCCAGAATAGGTACAGAAGAGGGGGCGCAACCCCCCTTGTACAACAACATTACTACCAATGATCATTCAGGCACCAGAGAAAAACGCCCCTCGTTCGAACTGCCCTTGCATCTACGCAACCGACTTCTGGCTAGAGAACAAGGTCTTAGGAAGGATATGGAGACAGAAGCTAGCATGTCCCATCCAAAATCACCTCGAGGGTGGGAGTCGGGCAAATTCATTCCACAAATGGACAAAACACTGAGATACCTCATAATCTCAACAAGAGTAGGGGAACACACCCAATTCATGAGAGAACACGCCCTCATCGACAATTTTTTGGGCCTGTGGCCATCCAAAAGAGATCTAGACAAATGGATAAAACAATGGTGGAACCCCAAAGGGGACTATGAGGTCCAACTCAGCTCCAAAGGCTTCAGCACAATCATCTTGTACAACCCAGAAGACAGAGACAGGATATTTGAGAATGGGTCATACTTTTATAACTCAGCAGGGTTATTCTTGCGATTCTGGACTGAAAGATTCAACCCAGACAAGGAGGATTTCATGATGGCTCCTGTATGGATCCACCTTTACTCCCTACCACAAGAGTTCTGGCTGGAGGAGATTCTCATGGGCATAGGAAATAGAGTGGGTCAATACGTCAAATCATCAGAAGCCACAAATCAGAGTAAATACACTTCATACACCAGGATCTGTGTCTATATGAATATTTCTAAGGCCCTACTAGGAGCTGTAACTCTGGAATACCAGGATGAGGACTGGAAACAAACACTGGACTATAAACACATCCCTTTTCACTGTAGAATATGTCATGAATATGGTCACCTCTTTAGAGTCTACCCTCTGAATAAACAAGCTACCAAAGAAAATGATACCATACAGAAATATGGCTTCACCACGGTCACAGCCAAAAAGAAAAACCCTCCAAGGAAGCAGGCCCTAGATCCTAGTCAAAAGATCTCAACCAAAAACTCCTATGAGATTCTGAACCAGCTACCAGAAGATGAGGAAATCCAATATCCACACAAATAATCACAAAAGGCCCAAGGGGAGACCCAAAACCCTCTCCCCCCTCACCCAAATCATGAAATCTACACAAAATAAAGGGGAGACGGGGATGGAGACACCCCAATGCAGCTGGACGATAGAGATCTAGTGGGCATAGATCTGGAAACGCTCGAGGAGGCCCTAAATCAAAAGGATCTACAGACCCTTTCTGAAGAACAACTACTCAAGGTGAACAAGGTCTTTCTTAACTCCTTAGCAGGGTCCACAACACACCTGGGTATAGCCACAGACTCAAGTTCAGGCTCGAAAAGAATACTCCATGAGGACAAAAGAAGGGGGTAGAAAACAACACAACAACTTATCAAGGAGGAGGGAAACCTTATGATAAACTTAGGGCAGATCCATAAGCTCTCGGAGGGATACCTCCCCCCAACACCACCCTCATAATGATGAAGATCATTACCTAGAACATTAGAGGACTCAATGGTTGATCCAAACAAAGGATCCTCTGAGACTGCATCAAAGCAGAAAACCCAGATATCCTAATGTTACAGGAAGCCAAATGTGCGGGGGTAGAAGATGAAACCATCTTCCAGCATATCTAGAGAGGATGTGACTCCATGATAATAGACTCCACAAGAGCCTTAGGGGGTCTGCCTATCCTCTGGAACCTAGGCAACATCACTTTAAGCAAATCCTTCTCAACTATAGGTACAATAACGGCCCACTTCGAGGTCACAGGCTCGAATCAGGAAGGGGCCATTACAAATGTTTATGGCCCTGAAAGCCAACAGGACAAAGATAAACTCATGGAGTGGCTAGCCCTAATCAAAACTCTGGTGACAACACACAACTGGATCTTAGGAGGTGACTTCAACATGATCCTATCACTAGAGGAAAAAATAGGAGGAAGCAAGAGACTTGAGCAAGATAGTGGTAAGTTCAAAACCCTCATTGATCATCTAAAGCTAGT
>CBVK0100131859.1:0-13563 GCA_900067695.1 Picea abies | reverse complement strand
TAAAGAATGGTTCCCCATAACGAGGCCATGATAGGTACCCAAATACAAAAGATGCACTAGAATAAATGAAGAGAGAGGGAAAAACTCACGGGAAAAATTGCCTCTCAAGGTACAATGTATGTAAAAGGAAAAACTCATAGTTGCTAGGAAACTATGTCCTTCACTCCAAGATGACTGCGCAGAGAATGGAACTTGTACTCAGTGAAGGTCTTGGTGAAAATGTATGTAGTTTCTTTCGTTGAAAGAAAGAAATGTAGGTTGATGATCCCCTAATGTACTAATTCTTGGATGTAGTGCATGTGGATCTTGATTTTCTTCTTTTGCAGGCTCTAAACTAGATCTCTATAGAACTTCTAAGTGCTCTCCTTGTCACACAAGATGGTGATCGGTCGATGAAACTAAATTCCAAACTCAGTGATAAAATCTGGTAGCCACATAGCCAAAATGGTTATGTTAACTACCCCTCTATACTCTACCTCAACTGAGGATAGAGAAATAACATCCTCCTTATTTCTCGACCAATAGATAGGCCCAAAAATAGAGAAATAACATCCTCCTTATTTCTCGACCAATAGATAGGCCCAAAACCAATACTAAGTGAGTAACCAGATGTGGACTTGCGATGAATGCTATCATCATTCCAATTAAAATCAACGAACCTAATGAGATCCAATGTAGACTCTGTTTCATAATGAATCCCAAAGGTGATCTTTCCCTATATGTATCGAAGGATACACTTTGCATCCTTCCAATATAGATCATACGGCTCCTGCATGAACTTGGAGACTGGTCCAACTAGATAGGAGAGGTTCTGTCTAGACTTCGTGCGATACAAAAAGATCTCCACTAGCTTTGTGAATAATGTGTTTTCAACTAGTGGAGTTCCCCATCATCCTCAAGTCTAACTCCTAATAGGAAAGGACTCAGGGAAGACTTGCAGTCTGTCATGTGAAATTTCTTAAGGAGATCTCGTGCATACTTGTCCTAATATAGTTTGATGCATGATGCATCTTGACTATTCTCGACTCCAAGGAATAATATAGTTTGATGCATGATGCATCTTGACTATTCTCGACTCCAAGGAAGAAATATAGCAGACCCATGTCCATCATTAAGAACCTATCATCAACAAATCATCCACATACATAAGTAGGAGTAGAAGTGAATCATCCATATTGAGAATATAAACATTCAGGTTTGACTTACAATTTACAAGGTTCTTTTACAATAGGTAGGAGTCTATCTTGGAATACCATGCCGTTGAGGCCTCCTTAAGGCAATAATGAGACTTCTTCAGTCAACATACCAAAGATGAATCCTCCATAAATCCATTGGGTTGCTCCATATAGATCTATTTAAAGATATCGTCATGAAGAAATCCATTCTTCATGTCCATTTGATGGAATTCCCATCCCTTCTTTGCCATAATGGAAAGTTCCAAACCTATGGAATCCATATTCGCTACTGGAGCGAAGGTCTCATCATAGTCAATGTCATGGTCTTGTTGAAATCCTTTGGAAACTAGCCTCGATTTGTATCTGCTAACTTGTTCGTCCATTTCTGTCTTAGTCCTGTAGACCCATATGCACTTGAAAAGGTTTCTTCCTGAAGGAAGGGGAACCATATCCCAATTTTGGTTCTCGAGGAGGGAGTTTTACTCCTCCTTCATAGAAAATTTCCAGTAGCCTCTCCATAGGACTATGGATATGAATACTGAACCAAGAAAATATACATGGGTGGCATCAGTTTAGTGGAAGTGAGTGCAAGAGGAAGCTCCTTGAAATCATATCAAATCATCCTAGTATTAACTCGATCCCCAACAAGATCTCGTGCATCCTGAACAGTATTATTTTCCCACTTAGGCCTCTATTGTGGCTTTGGGTCTACAACTACATCTGCATAAACTAACTTTACAGTAGAATGCACTGACTCAATATCTGGATCATCTAAATACAATGAATCATAATTCTCATCTGAAGAAGAGTCGACATGTGCATGCTCATCATCTCTTACAAGTGGAAGAAAAAATATGTTTGAAGGCGGTTGTTGAGGTACATGCAAGACACTTTCCTTGAATTGGAAACTTTGCTCAATGATGAGGCAGTCTGAGGAAATATTAATGAGTTTGTATACATTCAAATTGTCAATGTATCCATAAAAGATACACTATGTGCTATGTGGATCAATTTCCTTCATCTTATTAGATGAAATCTTGGCCCATGCACTGAAATGAAAATATAGAAGTGGGTCACTTATGGTTTGAGGCCACTCTAATCCTTTTAGGGGGTCCTATCCTTGACATATATATGGGGAGATATATTTTGGATGTAGTTTTCACAATTAAGTGCTTCGTCTCATTATATCTGTGGAAGTGACTTTTCATGTAGTATGCAAGATGCCATCTCTTTTCGACATCTGTTTTTTTGCTCAACAACTCCATTTCGTTGCAGAGTATATGGAATCGTTTGCTACAACTAAATTTTTAGCTCATGATAAACATTATGTATCTTATGGTTAAAATACTCTTCCCCATTATCTGTTTTGAGGACTTTTATTTTCTTTCCTAACTGTATCTCAACAAGGGATTTCAAATATTTGAAGTGTTGAAAGACCTTTGATTTTATCTTAAGAAATAAAATTGATGTGGAATGTGAGAAATTATCAACAAAAATGAGCATGTACCTTGCTTTATTGATTGATGGATGTGGAAGAGGTCCCATGAGGTCACTATGGATCAGATCTAAAGGAAAGGAAGCCTTCTGAGTCTTTCCTTCATCAAATTTCCCTTGAGAGTGTTTTCCAAGAACACATCCCTCACAAATTGCTTTGGAGAAGTGGATATCAGATAGACCATCAAAAATTCCCTTCTTTCTAAGATATTGCATATATCTGAAATTTGAATTCATGAATCTTTAGTGCCATATCCTAGTACTTTCATCAAAATGCATAAGTAGTAATGCAGAATCTATTTCAATAATTTTAGAAAGTGTGTAGAGTCTAGATTGATGATTTACCTCCCCTATAGAAACCCTTGAATTGGTTTTCATGTCATAGATATCCACTACATCAGGTGCGAATATGATTCTTTTTTTTGCGGTGGATTTTTTCATCTGATACACAGAGAGAAGATTGATGGAAAGATTGGGAATATGTAGCACATTCTTGAGGCTTCTATTTGTGATTTCAATTCTTCCTTTATATGTAGCACATTCTTGAGGCTTCTATTTGTGATTTCAATTCTTCCTTTATTGATGACCTCGGCTGGATAATTCTCCCCCATCAGAATAGGAGGACCTTTTTATACATCCAATGAATAATAGACTTGTTTTTTTGCTGCCATCTGATGTGATGCATCTGAATCTATGATCCAAGCATCAGGAGAGGATTTTATGGAAATCAAAGCACGGCTAGAATTTCCTTTCTTGGGTTTCTAATATTTTGGATTCTTCTTCTTATTTTTGTTTTTTTTTCTTAAGTATTTGGGCCATTTTATATATTTTCTTGTGTATACATGAAGATTCTAGATGGAATATTTTATGGAAGTAAGTGCATTTCTCCCCTTTTCTTCCCTTTCCACCTTTTAATCCGGAGGCATCGTTGAACGGTTTTGAGTACCCTTCCTTCTTTAGACTTTAATTTGATTTCATTTTGTCTTTGTCTTTAGATTTTTGATATTGATGACCGCTACCATCTTGCACAGTAAGTGCATGCACCTTTGGGACTTTGATTTTTCAAATATTGATGAGCTTCTTCTGAGCTCATGTCAGACACTTGATAAAGGACTCAAGAGAGGGAATCGTCTAGGTGGCTCCAAAGGCGAGCCTAACTGAATGAAATGTAGATACAAACAATGATTATTCCAGACCAAGTTTGGAGAGAATGGTTTTTATGAGGAAAATATCTCTGTGGCTAGGGGTAAACCAAAACATACAGAAATGACTGCAGAAATCAACTCTATTCTCAAGTATGCTATATAAACAAATATGCTAGCAATAAAAGATAAAATTCCTACCTCATCCAGACGTTCAATAAAGTCCACCATTGAGGAATTGAATCAAAGCAATACACCTTCAACTTGTCCTCAACAACTAAGAAATGCAAGCATATGGTGATAATATATAATTTTATCACATTCAATAGAATAATCCATCAACATTCGTAACAAATATGCCCATGGAATAATAATTCAAATATTTTCAAGATATTAATTGGATGAGAAAGAGTATTTCTATTAAAATGTAATCAGCATAAGTGAATGAATTACAAAATTCTGTGCTGGCACAGTTCAAAACCAGGAAACTAAGTCCCTTCCAGCTGGGCCCCCACCACTTTTATCCCCCACCAAAGTAAATCTTATCTAAGAGAGACAATGAGGTTCTCAATCAAGTAGGGAAGAGCTTGGGGGATCAACAATGTGTTCAGACTTAAAAGGACAAAGAGATGCAGACTCGATATGAAGCGAATAATTTCTCTGGAGTAAGTTTTCTCTCAAAGTTGAATTCTTCTCCTCCTTTCCATATCTTGGATTTGGCCCATTTGTAGCCTTCAATTTGAACTGAAGGGTCGAGTCATAACTTTTCCAGTATATGGAAGGTCAAAGGTCATGGATCTTGTGATGTGACATGGAAAATCGACACCATTTTTAAATTTTTGGCACAAAACCCGATGTACCCGAGTTTTAGTGGTGGAAACTACGTATACACATGTTGTACAATAGGTAGGGCATCTGTATGTGGAAAAATAATTTTTTTATCTCTGGTATTTGCAAAATGAGACTTCAAGTCTGCATAGGGAAATGGAAAAAGGCCTTATGTGCAAGTTTGCATAGGGTGAGGCAAATCTTTCTATAACAGATGCCCCCTAATGTGTGAGGTCAAAGAAGTATATGTGATGGTACAAATACATTATAATACCTAGAAGTGGAGTAATGGGGACTCATTTGGAAGAACTAGTTGCTCATGAGACTATTAAAATATGTACTAACTTTGCAAACATCACTGCCAATTTGAATTGCACTACAGATCCATGTGAAAATATACCAAACACTTGCCCATGGCCATGACTAAGGAATACAAAGGTGGCTACATGCCAAAGTATTTCATAGTCACAAACAAGGGCCAATAAAACCAGTCTCAAAATCAATCTAAAGATATTTGCATAGAATAGAGTAAAATCTGATCTCCCATGATCACTGAAGTCACATAGGTACTGGTCCAATAAAAGGTAGAAAAAAATCAAGAAAGTTGTGACTATTAAGTGATGTCTTAAAGTCTTATAGACAATCTGCCAAAGGTACAATTGTACATCGTGTGAATAAAGGAGTTGAGGTCGAACACAATGAGATTTTGTTCGATTATCGGTCATTAAGGTATACCGTTAACAAACATGAGACAACCTACCCATAATGAAAGTAGGTATGAAGGCACCGAGTATATTCTTACAAGTGTGAATATAGGTGTCAGGTTTGAACACTTTAAGAATCCATCGATCATGAGACATTGATGTATTCCCAATTGTCAATGGAGGGAGATCCTGCCACGAATGACAACAAGACTCTAGCTATTCATAAGACTCTAGGTCTCGTCTCCACAATAGATGAGTTGAATTAAATGGAAGGAAAACCACTTAAAGGATAGCATTAAGGAATCTCTCATCATTGAACATGAGGTACAAATCATAAGCTTGATGAATTGGATGAAATCAGACGAAGAACATGTTCACGAACCAACGACCATGTGCAGCTTTCATGTGTGCCAAATGCAAGTGGTACATGAAAAAGACCCTCCGAATAGTATCCAATAAGTAAATATGATGACAAAGACAAAAAAACCACCAATAGGGCTAATGGAATCCAATAAACTACACAAATCCCAATGCGTGAATAAATGTCTTGTCATTAAGCACTAGGGAAACCAGCTAGTCAATGACCAATGATGAAATGTCAATTGTTGGGTTCAAGGTTACCTACCATTGACAAAGGTAGGACCAGGGTGCACAATAGGACTACAAGATTCATGTGATTCTAAGACGTACTGAGGGTATGGATGACATTCAAAGTCAAGAGTTAAGAGGAGTGGCCAACACAGGTTGATAGACATCCTTTGAACAAGATAAACCAGCTTCCTAATTTCATGCTAAACCCAAAATTTTGATGATAAGTGGACTCAAAAATTTTGTGTTATGTTCAAAGGCGAAACGATTGTTTCCGATACAAGAAAATATTTGCTTCCTGCCTGTCTTTTTTTGTTTTTTCATATTCAAATGAATTCTATAATATAGATGAGGAAACAAGTGTCGTAAGTAAGAAAAACTAGATCCATCAATGGAACATACCTATGCTCAATGCAAGGAGGTGCATGCGGGATATGGACACTTAGGGGAATGTTTCAATGCAAGGAGGTGCATGCGGGATATGGACACTTAGGGGAATGTTTCCTCTTCGTTATAGGGTGTCAAGATCTAAAGGATATAAAAAATTCTCTTCTTGGTTGATTATGAAAATTGCTAAGGTGAGAGTCTTATAATGCAAAAGCGATAAATGACAATAGGCTCAATACTGCAAGCAAGAGAATGAGATGCAATTACAACTTAATGCCAAAAATGTCATTTTTCATAATCTTAATGTACTTGGTTTTAAAAATGGATAAACTTGCACCAAATAGACGTCCTTTCAGATATTTTTGCTTTTTGAGTCGTAAATGAGGTTAAAAAAGACTCGTGACCTTTTAAATCCCATTAAGGAGTGTGAAAGAGACAAATTCACTCGACAATATTTTCTCTTTTTAGACGAGTAGGAAAAGAGCTTAAATCAGACTCCTTGGGGGGTTTCTAGGAAGTATGTCATGGGGGAGGCCAAGGCTCCCGTGCAGGAATTCTATGAAAGGTCAATAACTTATGAGTCACTAACACAAGCTTGGAAAAACCCAAATCTCTCCAAGTCGAGGAGGATAAAATGCGAACAGAGGTTATAGCCAAGCTCGGACTGTGCTACAACAGTTAAACACCAATCTAGTGAAGTACCGAGTGCATGTAGTGGAGATCAGAGGAATTTACGTGGATCTAATGGAACAACAAATATTTCGTTGTGCCCATGCCTGCGAAGAGTTGTTCCTCAGTTGGTCGGAGTATGATAAAATTCACCCTTTCAAGTGATATCCTGAGTTGACCGTTAGAGAAACTGTTAGAAGAGGATGCCACATGGGGAATTTTGTTTACTTATCTACACTTAGCCATTATTTTTGGCTGAATTTTATGTTATAAATAAGAACATCGACCAATTGGTTAGTGGTTGATGGTTGTTGCAAGAAACTCTCTTTTCTGGTTTGTTAAGAACTATGGTTGATGGTTGTTGCAAGAAACTCTCTTTTCTGGTTTGTTAAGAACTATTTCCGAGCTACCTTTAATTGAGAAGTCCTTCTGGACAAGAGACAAGTTATATTTTCATCAACTGCATGTGTGATTGGACGTGGAGAAGAACTATTTCCTATCTCATTTCATGAATGGATTTTCTAATGAGTAAGAGCTATTGAATCTATTGTTAGTTATCTGATGCAATGTTTTACAATTCTTTTCTTTATGATGAAGATGAATCATTGTGTTATTATGTGATGGATTATTAGAGTAGGTGAATTATTTTTCTTGCCATTATCTTATTGTATATGTGTTTTTCTTTATGATAATTAGTATCTCAGATAGTAATTATATGCTCACATGGTTAACGTATTAGTACTAGGCCCGTGGTATAAAATTGTCATCTACATGCTTGAGTAGCGGGTTATCCCAACCTCAACCTCTTCCCCAGTAGTTAAAACTTAATCATGTTTTTTGCCAAGTTGGTTTATACTAGCTTACATCTCATATTGGTCCCACCTAAGAGAAAATACAAAAAAGATATAATCCAAACTGAAGTAAGAGCCTCCACAAGAAAACGTAAAGCCCATCGATAAATTGGTCGGATCACAAAATATGGATAACCATTCCACTATAAAATTCTACAGAGTCTAATTGGGCCTCGGTGGTGAGTTTGGTTCCTAATTTTCAATTAAATGGATCTAGGACCCATCAACACCAGGGTGGAAGAGCACCCCTAATTTAATTTCCTCTATGCTTCCCACAACCACCACCATTCACTTGAGAACTTACCTTCTACAACTAAGAGATGAAGACCCAAATCATAAATTCCCCTATTCATATTGTTTTGTTTCTTCCATTTAACATGGAGCCCAACATCATTCTCAATTTCCATGATCTTCTCATCTTCTTGTCATGAATAACTAACTTCATCCCTCTCCCATGATCCCATGGGCTTCAATTCCTTTTCATTATATCATATGTACTAAGAGGGTATGCCTTGAGAATCTTATCATATAAATGCAACATCATTCCAACCACATACCAGATCTGTCATACCTCCATTACCTATTGGATCATCCCACTAAACGAAATTTCACCCTTTCCAAGATTCCACCATATGTTACGATAATATTCTGGGCGTGTGTGAACCAGTGAACAAGTGTGGGAAGGTTATGACATTTAGGATGATCTGCGGGAGGCTAGTATCCCCACATGGGAGTTTTTGGCTGCTACAATTGTCACCCAAATTTTATAATAATTGTCACATGTGGTGAGACATGTTATCTTGTCCCTAAGTTCCCCTCTGCCAACCTTCATCCATCGCCACTAGTTTTATTTATTCTCTTGGTCAAAAAACACATTGGCAAGATAGTTTTCCATGACATTATATTTCCCTCCTTTTAATTTTTTAGCTATTTTTAGGTTTATTTTCAACTTAATATATAACAATAGCATAGGTAGGATCACTGAGAGAAACATAATCACAAGATATACAAAATTTATCCTAGGAAACCCTCATGGGGGAGAAAACCCAACAAAACTTCCTTAATATATTCCTTAATATAGATATCCAATACAATGCCAAGACAATAAACCAAAACACCATAGAATATCCAACATTGAGCAATGCTCCTCTCTCTTCCTTCTTCTCCCAACTATAGCAACCAAACTTGTGCACTTGATGAGTGAATGAGTGAGTGAGATAATGAGGCACTTGATTCCTTTATTTATAAAAATTGGCAGGTGTTGGAAAGGTGTCTCTTCACTGAGAAGGGATGACTTATCTTCTTAGTGGTTAAAACCACTTTCATTAGCCTGGGGGTTGACTTCTCAATTTTCATATTATATTTAGGGTTTGACCAATCCACAAAAGGGGATCTGTTCACTTACAATGCCTAGCATGATCAATCCACAAAAGGGGATGGATCTAATGAATAATAACTCAATAATAAATAGAATAGTCTTTGCAGTTACAATATTTCAACACTCCACCTTAACAAGAAGGGTATTCTACAACATCGACAACATCTGGAACACTAACACACATATCAATAAATCATCAAAAAAAATTCTTCATCATCAATATCATAAACCAAAGCATGGAGCTAGAATGAAATCATCATCATATGCATCAACATAGATTAGTATCACACTAATACATCATCATCATCAATAACAACATAAGGCTGATACAACATCAACCACAAAAGCATCACAACACAAAGGCTGGAGCATCATCAACATCAGTACTAGGCTATAAATATTCATCACGATGATGGAATCTCAACAACATCAACATGAAGCTGGAAATCTTCAGCATTAAGTTGGCATCTCAACAACTTTATCAAGAAGTTGGAAATCTTCAACACAAAGATGGAATCTCAAAAACATCAGCACGAATATGGGAATCTTCAGCACAAGGCTAGCATCACAACAACATCAACACAAGGATGGAAATATTCAACATAGGGCTGGAATCACAACAACATCAACAAAAATATGGAAATCTTTAGTACAATGTTGGTATCAAAACAACATCAACAAAAATATGGAAATCTTTAGTACAAGTTTGGTATCAGAACAACATCAACACGAGGCTGGAAATCTTCAACACTAGGATGGAATCACAACACTAGTCCCCCTTTCAAGGGAGGTCCTTTCAGACTACACCCAGGTTGTCTCGAAACTGTTCAAACTTTACGCGAGACATAGGATTGGTCAACACATCAACAACCTATTTAGTCATGCAAATATACTAGATATTCATGTCTCCTTTATACACCATATCATGGATTTAATGATATCATATCTCTATGTGTTTGAAATCATCATGGAACACATCATCTTTATACAACTCTAGTTATCACATAGGATCATGGTGGCTTACATCTCCAGATCTAATAGATCTTCCAAGAACATATGAAGCCATATGGCCTCACAACTGGTGGAACATGCTGCAATATATTCCTGTTTTGTCATGATGGGAGAAATATTGGATTGCTTCCTACTCTGCCATGAAGTCATGGCTGACCCTAGACTGAAACGACATACTGAAGTATTATTTCTATCAGAAACACTTCTAGATCAATCTGAATTAATATATCCATACAATCTGAAGTCATGATCTCTAGTATAACAGAGACCAAAATCCAACGTACCCTTAAGGTATATCATAACATGTTTTTCATCATTAACGTGAACAAGTTTGGGTTCTACTAGACAATGAGTCAAGGAAAAACATATGTATGGCA
Source organism: Picea abies (assembly GCA_900067695.1). Taxonomy (NCBI): domain Eukaryota; kingdom Viridiplantae; phylum Streptophyta; class Pinopsida; order Pinales; family Pinaceae; genus Picea; species Picea abies. Next base: position 2,959 of record CBVK0100131859.1, on the reverse strand, counting down.
TAGTATTCGTCAAATACATCACCGAAGCAATAATCTGTCTATACAAAGTAGCCCCAACCAATTTTGATGAGGCATCTACCAAGAGATTTAACTTCATTTCCATGGGTGTGTACATGGATTTGCATTCCAACATGTTAAACCTCTTCATTATTTCAACTACATACTTTGCATGGTTAAGGAAGATCTTCTTTGGGCTCTGCCAAAAATTAAGACCTAAGAGATAATGCATTAGGTATTTCATCAAACTTTGTAGCGAGCTTCTTCTTCAATATGTGATGAGATTTTCTTCATATTTTTCAAGAATACATCATTTACATATAGTATCAACATCATCGGCTCATCATTCATAACCTTGACGTAAAGGTTAGAATCAAATTTACTCTTGGTAAATACTAAACTCATTAGGAAACTATCAATGTCTCCATGACCCAAATAATGTACTGCACCAACCACCACTCAATTTTAAATATGGGGATTTCTCCCCCTGCATCTCATACTATATATGAATCATGTTTGTTATGGTTGTTTTCATGAATACTGGAACTATTTCTTCAATTAATTGAGCAAGTGTCTTGTCATAGTATTCTCCCTCTTGCTGGGAGAATCCTCTAGACACACATTAGGATTTGTACATCTGCAACATGCTTGATCTGTTAGATCAATCTTGGAAGTTAATACAGACTTCTCTTCTATTCTCATGGAAAAATCCATATTCTAGTTTTTCTGTCTAGCTTCCTTCATTTTCATCGAAACAAGGTAATCTTCCAAGGATATTTCATATCTCCTAGAAGTTTTTGAAGCTACGATCTAGTCTTCTGATGACATTTTCCTCCCAGTACTGGAAGTTGCCTCTTCATCTGATCATTTCTTAGATTAGGCTTACTCTTGATTTATTTTGAGTCTGTAAGGACTTCATCATCAGTTATGGGGTATACTTGGTGTTGAATACTTAGTATAAATATGAAAGGCCGAGTCAGAATTCAAACAAGTTCTGCTTCCCGTCAAGGTGGCTTCATTATCCTTTGACCAAGTTTTTTGTGAGTTCGTATTCTAATGTTTGGTCAAATTCGGAGCCTTCTTCTCCTTACAATCAATCTCCATATCAGATACTATGGATTTCAAAAATAGATTCTTCTTCATGTTATTTGGTACGTGGATGTATACAGTCATGTACACGACTTGGGTAGTCTTCTTCATGTCTCATCTAATCAGTTTCCTTTTGAAACCTTCACTATAGCTTCCTCAGGGTTATTACATGTCACGTGAAACAAGGTCAAAAAAATGAAAAAAAAGAATAATACTCTTTTGATAATAGTAAATAAAACAATAACATCAATAATCATCATAGTAGCTCCTTTAGAGCTTTCACTTATGACCTGTCTGAAACAAAGATCAAAAGTAAGAAATACAATACGAAATGAGATCAACACTGTTCTACTGTTGTGATCAAATATTCATCCATGGCAACATGGAACCAACACAAGAAGTTTCTCCTAGAGGAGATGTTAGTTGTATCTAGTAAATGATTACATTGAGCATTTATCTGAATATGCTCACATGCCACCAAGTATAATAATTTTCAATAGTGTTTGCTTGTAAAGGTTAGTTATCAACTTATCATGTGCCACTTTGAATCTTATTAACTTAATTAATCAAGCCTAGAACCTGGAGCCTTGTCCTTAAGAATGGGTGTGTTTCTTTTCTTCCAAGTCTCCTTCACTCAAGATGACAAGTGTTTTATTCAACATGTCTTTTGTACTAAGACATTATGTTATCCTGATAGGAAATTGGGTTACAGGATAAAATCTATGATCTCGACTTTAATCAATTTAATACCTTGAATTTAATTTTGGTCGAAGCTTAGTATGATGGTAATAGCTTCAACATGCAACCTAGATAAATATAATGTCATAAAAAATAGATGGATATCAAAATAATAAAACCTAGGTTGCATTATTTATTTGAATGTGTTGGATTTTTAGATCCTTCTGGATCTATGGCAAGAGATCCCTTCTCCTGCAAATACCCTTTAAATATTAATAGTTTAAGCATATGTGAATGCATACCCATGATAGTATTTGCAGGTACTAGCACCATATGGTAGCAACGGTAATAATTACCAACTATTAAAAACTTCAAGGGTGACTGCAATTGATAATTCAATTGATAATGCAACTGCAATTGGTACCACAACTGATTCTGCAACTTAGGGTTTTATGAGGAAACCCTAATTTTTGAAACTTCAAATTTTGAAATTTTGATCAAGGGACTAGATGCGCTAGACAGAGACGAGTTTGCTGGAGCTATTAGATTTCAAAAATATCAAGTTTTTCCCTTGAAACTTGACCTATAGAAATATGGATTGGTACTTCTGGTACTGGTTTTGGTTTCTTGGTTTTCTGGTTTTCTAGTACCATTCAAAAATAGGTTTTGAATTTTTGAAGTATCTGACCACTGAAAAGGTGCACTCAAGGTGCCAAAGATTTCCCTAGGCTAGGGTAGACTTTTATAGATGGTTTCTAGGTTGATATTCCTCTTCAACAAAAAGCCCTAATTTTCTTGTACGACAACAATGAAATTTTTTCTTATCCAATGAAAGATGCTCTCTTCAGCTTAGCTCTGATACCATGTTATGTTTTGAGCTATTGTTATGTTTCTTTTAAATTTAATAGATAGAAATATCATAGGTAGGATCAATGAGAGAAGCAAAATCATAAGATACACAACATTTATCCTGGGAAACCCTCATGGGGGAGAAAAACCAACAAAACTTCCTTAATATAGATAACCAATATAATGCCAAGATAATAAACCAGAACACTAGAGAATATCCAACACTGAGCAATGCACCTCTCTCTTTCTTATTCTCCCAACTACATCTACCAAACTTGCGCACTTAATGAGCGAATGAGTGAGTGAGATAATGAGGCAATGAATTCCTTTATTTATACAAAATGGT
>CBVK0100131823.1:0-13740 GCA_900067695.1 Picea abies | reverse complement strand
TGAACCGCTCTTCCGATCTCTTGTCTCAGATCGAGACAGTCAATTTCTCATCACATTCTGGTCGAGCCTCTAGTCACTGCTGGACACCAAGCTCACCAAATCCACAGCCTTCCACCCCCAGACAGATGGCCAAACTGAGGTTGTAAATCAAATGATTGTGCATATCATTCGCATGTATAATTCAAAGCACCCTCGCACATGGGATGAGAGCCTTTACTATGTCCAACATAGCTACAACTGATCCCTTCATAGCTCAATCGGCCACAGCCCCTTTCAGGTGGGGTTGGGATTCCAACCATTGGGTCCCATAGATGTTACAGTTCCCCTTGCAGCGACCTCGACTGACTCATCTCCTGCTCCAAATGAAGCTGACAAAGCCACCTTGTTCATTGAGAGGATCCGACACATCCACCAACAGGTTCAGGATATCCTAAAGAAGTCCAATGGCAAGTACAAATAGCGCCATGATCAACATCAGGTGCCACATAAGTTTCAGGTGGGCGACAAAGTTTGGTTGCATTTGCAGAAAGAATTCCTTACAGGACCCCATCAGAAGCTTTGCCCACTCTGTTATGGGTCATACACTATCACTAAGGTCGTGGGGGATAATTCTTTTGAGCTCAACATTCCTCCTTTCCTTGGCCTACACCCAGTGTTCAACGTGGATATCTTTCAGCCTTATTTCCCACCATTATTGGACACCTCAGAAGTAGCAGAACAACTGACACCAACAGAGCTCAACCCTGACTGCATATAACAGGCATCCAATGATAAGATTGTGGACACAGAGATAAAGGGCACTCGACAACAAAGGATCCAACTTTATCGAGTCGTCAAAGCAGGGCAACTCCTGCACCAAGGCAAGTGGCTCGCCCAGGGCCAAATTCAACAGAAATTTTCTCATCTAATAGGGGACCTCAATGCAATGGAGACCATTTATTTCTAAGGAGGGAGGATTGATCTAGGTGGATATCAGTGGCCACTCACCTCTTTCAACTAGCTCAAAACAGTTTTCTGGCAATTTTGGCAATTTACTATTTTTAGCAGTGTTAACTTCTGGGGCCATTTTGAGGGCCTAAATGAAGGTTTTTCATGATCAAGCTTCTAATTGATATATGAAGACATAATTGAGCCCCTAAAATGAATATCTTCGATGATACCTTTCCAACAGGTTATCATGCGCCTAAAACAAAGATTGTATGCAAAAGTTACGACCCCGAGAAGTTGATGTACTAACTTACCTAAACGGGGCTCACATGACTTTTGGTGCTTCATCTCCTAGGGTTAGGTTTTTGGATGTCTAGGGTTTTTGACATTCCTGTTTATTGTAAAAAGGCCTTCAGAGCCTCATTGTAATCTTCTTCTTGCAAATGAAAACAACCGTCACATATCTTCTCAGTGATAAGCCGCATTTTACAGTTTCAACTTATTTCGTTATTGAATAGAAAACCAATTTTACTGTATCTTTGTTATTTTGTGTTAAGCACCTGTTAATAATCTGTAGTCATTTCGTTCTGCTCATAATATCCGGATCAATTATATTTATAAATTAAAAATCATAATAAATATTAATTATACATTTTTAATTTCTTACTTATTTATATTAATAATATTATATATTGATATTTAAATTATACATTTAATATTTAAATGATATATTGATATACAGTTATATCACTATCTTCATTAAAAGAAAGGAAAAATAAATATTGATTACAAATTTCAAATTTATGATATATTATATTATTTATTTATGAGATCTTACCCAACAACCTACCTGCAATGTTGTAAATAATTAATATAAAAACTGTTTTTTTCACCCATACTTAATATAAAAACTGTTACTTTAACTTTATGTATACAGACTTTGCTAACAAAAATATAGACTTAAACGTACACTTGTAAACTTCGTTGACAACGACTTGATTTTTATTTGAAAAAAAACAAAGAAAGTTTTAATGTTCATAACTTGAAATTTAGGAACATTGCCTTTTAAAATCAATCGAAAATACCTCAAAGAGCATCAAATAAAACAATGTACAAAGTTTAATGTTTTTAATGTCAAATGTTTTATCAATACAAAATTGTTGGGACTCATAGCATCCAAAAGTAAGAACATGTAGGTGTTTGATCCAAGTGGATCTTGGTGGTCAACCACCTTTTCCACTGAATGAACATTCCGAGCCTATGGTTTTGATAAACCATGATATTCACCATTTAGATGGGAAATGGAATATAATACCATCTTCGTTTGTTAATTACAGACATTATGTAATGATCTTATGTACATTCCTACATCATAGCATTAATGCACTGGATCCCATTAGAACTCCGCAATTAAGTGTGCTCGAGCTAGAGTAGTATTGAGATGGGTGACTACCCGAGAAGTCCTAGTGTTTTAAATGCCTATGGAATTTTATAAACTTAGATTAATTTATCCCACCATCATGGGAATTGTTCTCCTCTCACTCTCTCATATATAATTGAGGCGAAGGAGGCCCTTTAAGCATGTAATGGGGTGTGATGTAAATCTTGTTGTGAATGAACCATAGCCAACATCTCTTTCTTTTCAGAGATAAGCTACCCCATTCTGCCAGTTTGTGTTCTACAATGTTTTTCTCTCTTATTCATTAATAGAAGTTGGGTTTCACTGTATTTATGTGTTCTCTTCTGTATTTTTGTTTTTTTCTCATTTCGTTCTCAACGTAATCTAATTTAGTGGTATCATAGGATTTTTCTCCTTGTCATTTCTCAGAGCAAGTCCCCGACAAGGTCAGGGTATAGATATTTGGGTCTCGAGCTAGTTTCGCTTGAGTAAAACCTCGCTAGCCCAAGTGACCTCCCATGGAGAAAGAAAAGAGATATGATAGAGCAAGAGATCCTTTCAAGACATTGCTTGAGGAATAAGATGATGGATAACTTCACTTAGATCATTTGAAGACTACTGATGGAAGCGGTCGAGGAATCTTCGACAAGAAACCATTTCGGAGGTGCGACACACTTCAAGGTACAAGTCAATTTTGATATCCCCTTATTTGAAGGCCAAATAGATGTGGATGCTCTAGAAAAATGGTTGAATATGCTAGAAGGTTATTACTCCATCCAAAATTTCTCTGACAATGAAAAAATCACCTTCACGCTCCTTAAATCCCTTCCCCATGTCAGAGCTTCGTGGGAAGGTTATTGGGAGAGGTACATCGTAGATGAATCTATACCATTCAGGAGAGAACCCACTTGGACGACCTTTGTATATTCCCTAAAGGAGGATTTCTACCATGTCAGAAACTATGATGACCAGTACATGAGATGAACAACTTTGCATCAAAAAAGAGATCAGATAGTGTTGGAGTACACTAACATCTTTCATACCTTGCGCTCAAAGCTCGGTATCAAAGACTCTAAGTGGCACCTGTTTTTGAAGTATCACATTGGTCTGCACAGGTACATCCAAACAGAGATGGATTTCTTGTACATCTCCTCACTAGGATATATTTATCGATATGCAGTCAAAATTGAGAATAAATTCAAGTAGTAGAGTAAGCGGGTGTTTGGGTTTGAAAATACACCACAACATAATCATGGCAAAGGCAAACCTAACTCATAGAACGAAGGACATAGTAAGGAAGGTCAAACTCAAGAGATTTAGTCCAAGACGTAGGAAAAGAAGGGTAACGATAAGTCTAAGAAAGACACCGGAAAGTGGTGTGAGTTCCACAATGAACCTTGACACAACACCGATGAATGTCACTCAAAACAGTCATTAGTGGTCGAGCTCAAAGAAAAAGAATCAGAACCTGAATTGGACTTTGATTCAAAGCCCAATAAATAGAAACATATCATCGATGCAAAACCCACTGCTATCATCACGACCACAAAAATACAACCAAAAGAATTAGAGGAGCTTGAGAAGGGCGAGCACCTCTTCCACTCGTAGATGTGGGTAAAGGGGACTCCACTGCATTTCATTGTTGACATAGAGAGTTAGAAGAACATGATCTCGACCTAGTTTGTCAAGATATTGAAGCTACCAATGATGTCACACCCCCAACCATACATCATCGGATGGTTGATCCGGGGACGAGACATTTGTGTTAGCCAGCATTGTTGCCTCACCTATAGAATCAATTTCTTCAAGGATGAGGTAGTATGTGATGTTTCCCCACTTGAAGTCTGTAATGTTCTTTTAATACAACCATATATGTGGAAACATCATGCTATCTATGAGTCTCTTCCTGCAGTGTCATTGTTACTCTGCAATGTCATTGTTACTCTGGGAGGTAAGCTCTACAGGGTACCAGAGGTAGCTCCAACTATTTCCACTTCATTGATCTCGATAAAATAATGCCACAAACTAATCTCTCAGGCCACAATTTTTTCCATCTTCGCGATCCAATCAGACAGTGCATAGGAGGTCATTAAGACCACTACATCCTTGGCCCAAGACATTTCTATCCAGCAGAAGCAGGTTGATGAGATTGTAGAGGAGACTGAAGAGAATGAGAGTCTTCCACATGTTCAACATAGATCTATTGGCCATGGGCCATTTCAAGTGCGCTTGGGGTTCCAATCAATAACCCCCATTGATATAGGTCTTCTTTATGCATCTTCACCCACAAAGTCCTCCCACACTCAGAACAAGGAAGATCATGTAGGTAGATCTGTTGAATAGATACAACACCTCCAATAGGTTCATGACATCCTCACATGCAAAGTACAAGCATGACATCTAATTCAACAAGGCAAGCGAATCACCAAGGTTTAGATTCAACAAAAGTTTCCCCACCTCCTGAGGGAACTTGATGCAACGGGGACCATTTCTTCCTAAGGGGGGAGGAATGATCCAAGTGGATCTTGGTGGCCAACCACGTTTTCCACCGAAACAACATTTTGAGCCTATGGTTTTGATAAACCATGATATTCACCCTTTTGATGGGGAATGGAATGTAATACCATCTTCATTTTTTAATTACAGACATCATGTAATTATCTTATGCACATGACTACAACATAGCGTTAATGTATTGGATCCCATTAGAACTTCACAGTTAAGCCCGCTCAGACTAGAGTATTACTTTGATGGGTGACCACCCGAGAAGCCCTAGTGTTTTACATGCCTATGGAATTTTATAAACTTAGATTAATTTATCCCACGTGCATCATGGGAATTGTTCTCCTCTCACTCTCTCATATATAATTGAGGTGAAGGAGGCCCTTTAAGCATGCAATGGAGTGTGATGTAAAGTTTGTTTCGAATGAAGCGTAGCCAACATCTCTTTCTTTTCATAGATAAGCTACCCCATTCTTCCAATTTGTGTTCTACGATGTTTTTCTCTCTTATTCATTAATAGAAGTTGGGTTTCACTCTATTCTTTGTTCTCTTCTATATATATTTTTTTGTCTTGTTTTGTTCTCAACATAATACAGATTAGTGTTTCTCAGATGAGGTGGCATATACTCTAAATAACCAGGGATTCGAACCGAGAATTGGTGTGATATCAGAGATGGGGGAAGAGTAATAGGACAAGACATACAAAAATGTTCTTGGGTGCCACCGTTGTTGTATCTGGTTTACCGATGTATGAGGATAATGCATCATAAAGGTCCACCACTATTGTATCCAGTAGAGGGTGAGAATCCTTTAGTTTACCTCATTGAGGAAACAGTTGCTAAGGCAGAGCTAGAGCACATAGTTTGTAGAACCAAAGACCGTGATTTTATCTTCTTCTCAGGTAGTAGTTTTCTCTTTCGACCAGGTGGAGAATGCTACAAAAAAACCCTAATTCTGATATGGATAGGAGGTAGGTAATGGTTTTTTCTTCTTCCCAGGTGCATAATGCTGCTGAAAACTCTAATTCCAATATGGATAGGAGGCAGCTAACAACAAAGCGTTTTGAATAAGGCCAAGGATTCATTAGTTTTCTACAATAAGCCAAACTTCAACTTGTTCATGGAAATTTCCATCAATATCTCATCCATCATTTTCAATGATAATCTCCACCATAAATCTAAATCTATTGTAAGTTTCGTGAACTCTTTGCTAGATAAGAAAATGAAGCCAAAATAACAAATTAATAATTCCTTCTAGCTAGGGTGTCTTCTTTTCCTCGTATTTTTGGTAGGCATCCACTTGCCTTTGGTTCCTTCTTCCATAAAGATGGTTAGGCATCTTGTTGACTGAAGCAATGGGTAGGCAACTTGTTGACTGAAATCTATGTGGATGTTGTAGTAAAATATAACCTAAAATAATATATTATGTGTGTTTTACTATAAATATAGCTAAGAACATCAATCTAGGTTTATTTTCATGCTTTCACTACAATTTATTTTGTGAAAATTGTTAAATTACATGCAACTTTAGTTATTTTGACTAAAATGGATGTTTATAGAAGATTTCAAAGATAATGAAATAACATAATTTTATTCTAGATTTATTTTCATGCTTTCATTGCAATCTATTTTGTCAAAATTGTGATATTACATGCAACTTCAGTTATTTTGATTCCAATGGATGTTTATAGCAGGTTTCAGAGATAATTAAATAACACAATTTTATAGGTTTCCCGCTTTATTCACCACACATAATGCCTTGTTAGCAGATTGATTGTTCATATAACATGTCTGGCCTATATATTACCATCCGAATTCAAGCTATATTTCTATTAGAAAATAAGAATGGCATTTCTCTAATACAACTCAAAACTATTCTAGAAATTATATGGAAATTTTCTTTCTCAATTAATTTATCATATTACTATGATTGTTCACTATTATTTCAAGCTTTTGTATTTAATATAAGGTAATTTATAAGGTGATTTCTTGCATCATGAATTTTGTAAAGAAAGTTCTGCAAAAATATTACAGAAATAAACCACAACTTATCATTTAAGAGTAGAACCTTTAAAGGATCCCCAAATCTCCCAAGCTTTGAAATCTCTTGTAGTTAAGTTTTAAAAAAAATGCAATCTCCTGTAAGAAATTAGGTTTGCAAAAATTTAATTTATATTATGTAAATAATCATAAATCTCCAAAAACAAAAGAGGGGTAGATAGATTATGGAAAAGATAGCTTTTTAAGAAAAATCAAGCGGGTAAATAGAATATGAATTACTCTTTTCTTTACTAATTGATACACTATACTATGTTTGTATGGCTTCATGGATCAATCCTAATCGATTCCACGCTTGGAAATGAGAAAGACTCCCTGGAAAACAAATGACAAGTCTAAGTATGAGTATACAAAGAAAGGAAAGGCGGAACAACCAAAATAAATGAAAAGCAGAATAACCAAACCAAGGGAATGTGCTCGAGCGCACACAATGTAATGTATATGTAGCTTAATCTTATGATGTAATGGTAGGCGGTGAGGAGGGGGGAAGGCGGTGAGGCTAAATTGCACCACCACGACCTAGAATGCACCATTGTTCCTCGATTATAACATTGTTCAGAGTGAGTGTCAGAGCCAGAACCTCGACTGCACCATTGTTAAGTGCCATTGTAGAGTCTACCAAAATGGTCACTCACAAAATTGTTTATTTTAATTCTAACAATTTCTAAAAATAAATTGCACCCACCAGGGGATTTAAGTCACATCTGATAGCTCTGACCCAATTAGAAATTAGATTTTTAAAATTTAATAAAAGGAAAAATAAATTTGTTTAAAATAATAAATCGTAATAATCTGGAATTTCCAGGAAAAATTTGGATATACTGGAAAATTTTGGATATAGTTGCGAAGTTGGGGTGAATAGTATGAGGTCAATGTAGTTTGACTACATGACCGAAAGTTATAGTCCCTAGATGAGGCATGGGCTAATAAACTACTCGATGTTGGCTTTGAGATGTTTATAATGGAAATAAGTACCTCAATTTAAGATCTTGTGAGAAGAAAGTAAGGATGTGTCCAAGACTTGATGCAAGATTTATAAATGCATAAATAATATTTGGTTTAATGATCTGCAATATAGATTAATCAAAGATATTTTGCATTTTGTAAGAGTTTGGTTCACACAAAGTTGTATGTATTAATTCTAGAACATAGTGGAGATAACTATCAAAGATAGAGAAGTGTTTATTTATCATATGCATTCATGTTTGTCTATGTTGGGACTAATAAATTCCACCAATTTCAACATTATGAATTTCTCAAATATCACTACTACCAAGACCAATTATGTAAAATGGCACCAAATTTCTTGGTAGGTAATAGGTATTGTAGAGGTCCAACAATGAGAAGTACATTGTTATGTTCTTTAATAGATTTGAAGATGATTGACAAAACATATAACCATGAAATGATAGAAATTTCACTTCATTCATCAAATCATAAAACTTTTAAAGTTGGGAAACACCATACAATAATATTTTTATGGAAGGATAAAATTTTGTTCACTTAACTCTTTGAGGGGAAACCTCCAAATGAGAAATCCACTAGTATAAAACAGTCCCTGACATATATAATAAGGAGGAATCCATCCTTATTTATAACTAACTAGAAAACTGATAGAGGGACATGCAAGTGTGTGTAATAAGAATCTTGACAAACACATACATTGATGCTTGCAACATTGTCTAGGGACAGATTATGTTTCATTTTCCAAACATGTAAAATGAGTATATTATACTTTGATGAACATATTTTCCTATTATTAGATATGGTTTTATACTTCATCAACAAAAATTCCAAGACCTCACAATGTTTTATAATTAGTAAAAGATTTGCCAACAATTTACAATTTTTTATAATCCCATTAAAGATTCACCAAGTTTTGACAAGATTTTATAATTCAATGAAAGATTTGCTAAGATTTGCCAAGATTTTATAATTGAGTGAAAGATCAAAACATTAAATATGCATATTATATTATTGATAAAATAGCCTTCAAATTTTTTTATGTACAATCATGAGGGTTCGCTCATTTATTATACATATAAATTTGAGAGAGTTCTTAAAATTTTCAGCCAAGATTTTACAAGATTATGTAAATCAATGAAAGACCAAAATATTAAATATACATATTATATTATTGATTAAATAGCCTCCAAATGTTTCTATGTATAATCATGAGGATTCACCCATTTATGATACATATAAATTTGGGGGAGTTCTTAAATTTTTCAACACTGGCAGTGTTATAGTAGAGAAAAGAATACTTGTAAAGAAGTGGCATAGAGTAGTGGCAAGGAAAAAATTGTTGGTGGTTTCCAATATGTGGCAGGTAGTATAAATGTCATATTTTTACATCATATTTTCCCTATTTTTAATCCTTTTCACTTACATATGACTCTGTATTAGTTCGTTCTAATGTTTTTGTGTGAGATTTAGACTCAAAGTATTTTCCATTGTATTTTCTTAGTATTTCGTGTGAATTATGGTTAAATATTAGAAAAATAACATATTTTGCATTTATTTTTTAAACATCGGTTAGTCTCTTGATTGTTGTAGAACTAGTTGTCATTGTTTTTACTCCAGGCATAGTGCGATGTTGCTACTCCACAGACAACAGTATGGCTCCATAAAAGTCAATCCTCAACCACCATCAACTATGGAAAATATATTCAAATATAATTTATATGGTTTAATTATGGATAATGGATTTTTCATGTGCATAAATCTATTTTTCTACAATTTCATATTTTTCAATTTAATTTGGGTAGCTACAATTTATTTGTCGGCTATCTCAAATTATGATTTTAATAGATTGAAGTCAAACGATACAGTTTGTTGGTGGATACAAGTGCGACTTTGATTTTCTACAAATATTCGAAGATCTACATTGAAGACATCATGGATCTAGGAAGTCAAACACTATTAAAAGTCATATGGCATGTGTTTTGACCAAATTGTTGTAACTCCCATCTCATAATTCTATTTTGGCATTCAAAGGCATCCTAAATTCAATGGGAATTAACAAGAATTTTGGAATTTTTAGACAAATTGTTAGTAAGGATCTTGGAATTATGTGTTTATTTTCTATTTGTTAACAAACAACATGAGAAACTTGTGGATCTCATTTATTATTTGCTAATTATTAGCGAACCACATGAAAAACTTGTGGATCTTATTTATTATTTTTTATTCTAGTTTCAAACAAATTTATGTATAAAAGAGAGTTTCTTCTACATTCTACGGGGATGACTCTTAGAGCACAAGTCCAATTTATGATGAAATAAATTATATTTTATGAATTCACATTTTAATTTATATTATAATATGTAGTTGGATTAATTTATTTATATTAGATCGATTAATTTAATTTATTCATGTTGTAGATTAGTAATAAATTCATTCATTTGTTTGTGAATCAATTCTTTGCAATGTGATTTAATTTATCTCTATAGTTAATTATTCATGAGGGATTGGATTTATTTAATCCTTAATTTATTGATGCAGTTGATTATTAACGTAGGATTGAATTTATTTATTTATTTCTAATTTCTAGTTGAGATAATTGCATTTTAGATTGGGTTTGTGATCATTTATGTTTTTGAATAAATGTTCTTAACACAACAATTGTGTTTGTTGGAGTGAATGATAATAGTGATAATCTTGGAAATGATTAAATTAAGTTTTTTTCCTGCAAATAGTCAACAGATTTCATTTCAGTAAACGTGATTTCCTTTTCAACAATTTGTTTGATTCCCTTTCCCACAATTAGTTAGAATTCCTTTCGTAAAATTAGTTATTCATTCAACTAGAGGTAACATCATATTGTTCCATATCCAGTTGAAATAGTTAAATTAATTTACTTTCCTGCAATTTCAGTTTTATTCAACTAGAGTTAACAACAGATTGCTTTATGTCCAGTTGAATTAATTGCTTTCCTGTAATTTCAATTTCATTCAACTGGGGGTAACAATAGATTGCTTCCTGCCTAGTTGAATCAGGTTACTTTGCTTGCAGTCAAATTAGATCATGATTGTGGAACCTTGCCAATTTTGAATTGTCTATACTATGCTTGCAAAAGTAATAATTGATACTACAACTACATAATAAACTTGTGGAAGCATAGAGTGCAGCATGCATATACATTTCACAATAACTTGCAAGTTCCATATGAATCTCATATTGATAATTAAATGCATAGTCTTTCTGAGAAATTATAAAAGTAATTGAAAAGCTCGTCATGTTGGTGCCATTGTCGGGGAGTTACTAAAGGTGCATTTTCATTCTTGCATTGGTTTGAAATTCACACTTGCATTAGTTTAGAATAGTATTCATTCATTTTTTTTATCATAGCACATGATACATGACAATTATATACATTAATTGAGTTACTAAAGATTTTTTCTCTGCGGCGTAGTAAGAGCCACCCATAGTATTAATCTCTCTTTTGCAGGAAGCTTGGTAGAAGGAAAGAAAAACATCCTTTCATATGACACCACACAAAGAATGGTTATGCGAATATGAGAGACATGAATGGGGAGATGTGTTCTTGGGAGATTACTCGACAACCAAAATTGTTGGACGAGGAAGAGTCCGACTGATACTACAAGATGGGAGGAGTAGAACCCTTCTAGGTGTGCTACATATTCCAGGTTTGGAAATAAATCTAATATATGTTAGCAAAATGAGTGATGTAGGTGTGCACACTCTATTTCAAAAGGATATGTGCAAAATTCTCAAAGGTGTGATGGTTTTAATGAAAGGAGTTCAAAATGGAAACCTATACAATTTTTTAGGGAATATTGACTCAATTAGATGAAACAACATTGTTGTTGCTGGAGTCAAATTGACTCAAATCAACTTGGGCTGAGTCGATAGAAACCGACTCGACTGTTCTTCATTAATTCAACTCGACCATGTTATGGCACCATAGGATGGGACACATTGGTGAAAAAAGAGTTTGATCTATGCACAACAAAGGTATGGTTGAAGGTTTTCTTGATTGTAATTTAAAAGTCAATTTTTTTTAACATTGCATTTATGGAAAACAAAAATTGGGTTAGGTTCCCATCTAGAGCAAAAAGGGAAAAGGGGATTATGGAATGAGTTCATATTGATGTGTTTGAACCTATACCAATCCCTTCACTTGGTGGATATTTGTACTATGCCTCCCTTCATATCGAGAAATTCAAAGAGTTTAAATATCTTGTGGAAATCTAGACAGATAAGAAAATCAAGGTGTTGAGAATTGACAATGGTGGTAAATTTTGTTGAAAGCACATTGAGTAGTTCTGTAAGAAACTAAATACCACACCATATACCCCATAGAAAAATGGAGTTGGTAAAATAATGAACATGATGTTGATGGACAATGAAAGGAGCGTGCTCAATGGTGCAGGGATCGCACATGAATTCTGGGAAAAGGCAGTCGTCGGGGAATATTATTTGGTAAATAGTTCTCCTTCATCAATGCTAGCCAAGTTGTCAACTCGACTCCACATGTGGTATGGTTTGGTAAGAAACCTTCACTTTCACATTTAAAATTATTTGGCTATGATGCATTTGTGCATGTTTTCAAGGAAAATAAGAACAAGTTGGACAAGAAGGTAGTCTAGTGTATTTTCATTATGTACAAGGATGGAATGAAAGGATATAACGTCTGGGATCCTACATCAAGGAAAATTAGTGTACTGTTGAGATGTGGTCTTCAGGGAAGTCAGAGAAAATTCCAAGTCTAAAGAGGTTCAAATAGAGAAAGATCCAAAGAAGGTGAGAGTTGAGTTAAGGAACAAAGAAGATGTTTTAGATGAGTCGATTGAATCAAATGAAGAGGTGAAACAATTGAATCCAGTTGTAAGGAGGTATGAACGAGTAAGAAAACCCATTGAAATGTATAGTCCACCGATTTATATTATGCATTTGTGTTAGCTGTGAATGACGAGGATCCCAATTAGTTCTGGGAGGCAATCGACTCGATAGATGGTAAACTTTGGAAGGACTCCATGGTCAAAGAGATGGAAGCCTTGGACAAGAATGAGATGTGGGACTTGGTATAGTTACCTAATGGAAGAAAACCCATCAGTATCAAGTGGGTATTTAAGAAAAATATGAATGCAGCAGGTCAAGTCGAGAAATTCAAAGCTTGATTGGTAGTGAAAGGATATTCCCAAGTCGAAAGAGTTGAATTTGGTGGGATTTTTTCCCCTGTTGCAAAATTAAATTCCATTAGAGTATTAATGTATCTAGCTGCAACATTTGATTTTGAAATAGATAAAATGGAATTGAAGACAACGTTCCTACATGGGGACCTGGAAGAGGAAATATACATGAAATATCCTAAATGATTTGCAGTAAAGGGTAAGAAAGAGCTAGTGTGCAAATTGTGTTCGACAACACAGGTATTCCAACAGAGTACGAACACCTTCAGTAACCACTCACATAACCAGATCAAAGATCAACACACCGATGTTTTCACGTGGTAAAACCCCTATGGGGAAACATCCACGGCCCCAGCCAATGCGGCCACTTGGAGCAGTTTATTAATGCAAAGAAAAAGATTACAAAGAGATTTTACAAGAGAGTTTCTCACAATCGATCATCAGCAAATGACCCTCCATGCTCTTTAAATAGAGATCATGGACCAATCTAGTGTTAAGCCACAGATCAATGGTTGTTAAGATCGAGGAGAGTATGAACCGTCGGATCACTCTATGGGAACATATCGTGACCGTCGGATTTCCTAACTACAAATGCATACTAATGCATACTAAAGAAACACACTTTTACCTAACGACGTATTAGACCAAGTAGATCTTAACTAACTCCTAAGTTTCTAAATATCCTAACATCCCCCCTTAA
>CBVK0100131821.1:0-15091 GCA_900067695.1 Picea abies | reverse complement strand
TATATATATATTTGGTATTGAAATATTTTACGTTCAAATATTTATGGTCAACATTGAATTTGTTTTGCTATTAATATATTTTTTAAATGTCAGGTGTCAACTCCATGTTAAGCACTGAAATACCTACACATCTCCCTCATACTAGGATGTAAAAAGCACACACACACACACACACACATATTAATATATTATGAACAAGAAAAAACTTTATATTGCATTGTAAGAAATATACATATTTCGTTCCATATAAGGATTGTTCAAAAATAAACTATCATGTTCCTTTACTATTCAAAATTTCTGATCTATTTATGCTACATTCTCCTTTTTTTTCTTCTTACATTACAAAAAAAAACTTTTTCTAAAAACATTATTTTACATTTTCATCATAAATATAAGGTCATACCTTTCATACACTGCCCTTCGAAGAATTCCTGAAAATCGAAAGTACCATCATGTAGTTTCAATGCCTCTTTAGATATTTTTCTTGCTACCCCTTTTAAATCTCGATATACATGTCCACAAGAGAACCATTCTAACATAGAAAGGAAGTCCTGAACCCGAGCCTTTCAGGATGCTAGACATGCCACCTATATAGCTCCTTTTCATATGACCCTATCCACCACTATTCTTGAGTCACTGAACAACTGAATTTTTCGAAGATTTAATGAATTAACCATGAAAATGAGAGCCCATAATGTTGTTGATTCTTCTTTCATGTTCAAGCCTCACCCTGGAGTATAGAGGATATTATAGTAAATATTTGCAAATACGAATAGAATCGCTCTACCTACACAATGAGTTGGATGACCTTGTCTAGCCCCGTCAAAAAAACTCTATGGGATTTATTTGTCAATTACAGGCTCGATAATATTTCTAAATTTTGGGGATTTCTACAAATGCATATCTTCTCTTGAGAGTTTTTGGACTTGACTAGCTACTGCTTCCATGGGGATATACTTATTTTGGAATACATATGAATTTCACACCCATCAAATAAAATATAGCTGGAAAAGGGGCATTGACCTATAAGGGTTGTCCTTACCTTTCATGAACCAACTATGCATCCAACCACTTAAACCACCTTCCAGAATTGTGGAACCACATTTCAACGTAGCACACACCTCTGCCCAGACATTCTACACATACAAGCATGTGACAAAAAGGTGTTGCATTGTCTCCTCATTTCTTTTGCATAGAACACACCAACTCAGACCGATCTAGCCATGCTTCACCCGATTGTCCCAAGTTAAAATTTTGTTTCTAGCACTAGCTTGGTCAAATTTTTTACCTTTAGAGGGGCTTTGACCTTCCACACTAGGGACCACCATGATTTCGATTCACCTGTGAAATCTTCATCTGCTAGCAACTGATATCCCAACTTTGCAAAAAATGATTCATTTTTTTTCATTTTTAGACCAATAGATTAAGTCCTCTAAATCTTCCTCAAGATGAATAAAATTAGATGATAAAAGACCAATGAAGGAGTTACATTCTTCCTTTTTATTTTTTTTCAATCCTAAAACTTCCACCCTTTTCCATACAGTTCACCCTCTTCCATCTTGGTCATTTAGACGAGCATCCCATAGTGAAAAATTCTTTGCATATGCAAGTCCTCAACCAAGACTTATGATAGCTTATACCCCTCTCCTAATCCAGTCCTTATGTTCTTTCCATTTCCTATTTTCCAACATAGTCAATTACCAATTGACTGGTAGGCTTCCATCATTACCTTCCATGCAATGGACCCAACTGCCCTCATCTTCCTAGTCGTCTTCATGAGACTGTCCTGGAAAGTATTTTGATGATATGACCCTTCCCCATAGTGTATTATTATGTATCAGGTGCCATAGGAATTTTTTACTAAGATTTTGCTAAACTAATATATATTTTTGACCCCCCAACCTCCATGCTCCTTTGGTCTTGCGATTTGATTCCACTTCACCAGTTGGGAGCTTCCTGAGTCCTTACCTCCGCACCATAAAAAATGAAAACAAATATTTCTTACCTTGGTCATAATTCCTTTGGGGATTTTAGCTATTGTATCCCAATAAAATGGACTACTACTCCGAACCGATTTTAACAACACCAACCTTCCCCCCTCGAAAACCATCTATGATACCACAGGGAAATTCTACCTTGAATCTTTTTTATAAGCCATGCCTAGTCATCATGTGAGTAGTATTTTGGCTTCAATTTGAATCCTAAGTACTTAAGCCCATCATTAATACTTTTCCTTTTAAATTGCATAGATTCTGCTAGATGTCCTATCATCTCTACTTCCAAAGCATTGGTGAGGATCATTGATTTTGCACTGTTAATTTGCATTCCTAACACAAGACAGAAGGATTCCAAGATGAAAATACATGCTTTTACCTCTTGAACAATACATGCACCAAAGATGATAATGTCATCTACAAATAACAAGTGAGTTAGAAATACATCCATGGACACATTTATGCCTTTAATGAGATTTCTTCAATGAGCTTGAAGAATTATCAATTTAGCTTTCTAAGGCCATCAACGACCAACAAAAAGATGAAGGGAGAGAGAGGGTATCCTTGACAGAGCCCCCTGGACGGTCGAAAAGGAGGAAGGTGAACCATTAGTGAGAGCTACTTAATTCAATGACACACACCCACCGGATCCAACAAGCCCAACAGAACGAAGATGCCTTTTTCCAAGTCTAGCAACCTCACCAAAGAAGGCCAACAAAAGCCTTTTTCCTTTCACCACCGGAATCACCAGGGAAGGCCAACGAAATCCTTTTGCCTGTAACCTTTTGCATTGAAAATAGAGGGAAAATAGAGTTAAAGATACTCAACAAACTAGAAGCCAAGCAACATAGGAAGCACCAGAGGAATAAGATCCAATTTTAGATCCTCCAATAGAAAATCTAGTTATAGTTCGTCCTATAGAAGAGTAAGTATCCCTTCCAATCTGATAGCCATAGCGTATTTCAGGTCTATTCCCATAACTAGTAGAGAGATATCGATACCCAAAAGAAGGAGCCAGAGCAGATCCAATTGACCGAGAACAAGTGACATATATGGAGGCATAGACAACGAGGGTAAGGGAGGAGGATTTGATGCACCCCATTATCCAATTGATTGTTGTGAGATTCATACCCATCTAAATAAGGGCTAGGCAGACAAAGGTCCAATTGAACTTATCATAATCCTTAGCAAGATACAATTTCATTATAAACCCATGGATTTTCCTCATTTTCATAGAGTAGAGGGCTTCCTGAGTGATTGAAACAACATCATGGATTAGACACCCATTCAAGAATCTGAACTTCTCTTCAGAGATAAATTCACTAAAGATGGGCTTGAGGCGAGATGCAATTATCTTAGCTATGATTTTGTATATAAGATTATAGCATGATATCGACTGAAAGTCAACAAAAGAGTCCAGATCTTTATTTTTAGGAATTAGGGCCAAAAATGTAGCATTGAAAGAATTTAGTACCTTCCCCAACCTTTGATACTCATTTACCACTTTTACAAGATCATATTTCAGCAATTCGAAAAATCCTAAAAAAAATTCAATTGTTGGACCATCTAGACCAGGGATTTTTCCTTTCTGGAAGGAGGAGATAGTTAAGAGTATTTCCTTTTATGATATTTCTTCTCTAAGGGAAACATTTGATTATTTAGAAACCGATTTAGGATAGAGAGAAACAACCTTTAAGATTTCTTCTATAGGGAAATTATTAGAAAAAAAGGATCGTAGAGCAATAAAATAAAACAAATGCGGAAATAAAACACATAAGACACACAATACAATGGAGACACATATATATGTGGTTCACCTTGTGTGGGATACATCGACCAGATAAATTTTCAGGTCCTTCCTTTTTATTATCCAACGAAATGAAGGGATACAACCTACAACTCAACAATTGTAACTTCCTCTTCTTTCTCTCACAATATCCTCTCTTAGAATACAACATGCGATGATACGCAGCTGCAATAGAATTACCTCATAAGAGAGGGTTGCCTTCCAAGGGAAAAAAAACCCTAAAATTAACTTCTACCGTCAAATCTGCGACCTTATAATGAACGGTTCAGATTGACTACGAAATTACAATATTTTACAAGGAAAATTTTCCCAGTATTTCACTTCATGGGCTTTGCTCCTGAGTCCCCCACTAGGGGGGGTCTACAAAAATTTTCTCCGCCCCCCCTAGAGCCCCCTGGAAACAGTTGTCGGGGGGAAATCCCCCCCACACCCCTCGTTAGGGAATGGGGTCCAAGAACTGTTGAAACAAACGTTTGAATCAAGAAGATAATCAGGCTCCACAGCCAACAGAAACCTGGAGGCACCCTAAACAAATATAAGTAACACTCTTTTCATGTAACAATGATTTCCTGAAAATAAGAGACCATTTCTCCTTTGTTATTTTTCACCTCCCAAATTGAATTATCTTGTTTATGTTGTCAAATGTAGTTATGAAAAAAAATTGTGTTTCCATCTTCCTCTTTTAATTAGATGGCTTTGCATTTTAAATGCCATATGGTTTCCTCATAAGCTAAAATCTCCTTCCTTTTTTGCATCAAATAACTGAGTAGAATTATTTTCTCTTCTGCTAATTGGTCTACTCTTCCTTCAATCAAAATTTTGCTCAGCTGAGATTCTATTTAGCGCAATTGCCCAAAAGTTATTTCATTGAAGTCCTTAGCTCATTTTTTGGTGGCACAAGTCACTTTTGAAATGTTTAAGGTGAAATGATACATAAAAGAGAATCCAAAATCTCCAACCAGTGGGGTCCAAAGGTTCTTAATTAGGAACTTGTAGTCTTCCTCACCTATCCATGCATGGTTGAATTTCAAAGGAGACGGAGAACATGAAGAGTTGTTGTCGATTTCAAAGATAATAGGCAGGGGGTCTAAGATGCCTCTCACCACAACCTTGGACTTTATCCTCCATTTAAAATCTAGTAAATTTTCTAACAATAAAAACCTATCTAGTCTTTTTTCCACAACTTCCTGACCTCTACACCCATTTAACCATCTTTGGGAAATTTTGGAGGGATCTAAATCAATCAGCTTGTTTTTTTTTTTCTATCGAGTTTATAAAGAAACCTTTTTACAGGTCATGTCTAGGTTTCCCCCCCCACATCTCTCGTAAGGAGATGGTAAAATTCAAATCTCCACCTAAAATTATGTTTCAGGACTCTAGCATCCCTGAACGACCCATACTTTCCTTGAAAGGTATTCTATTTGAATATGGCCCATACACATTGATTACTCTGAGAGATCACTTCAACATATGATCTTCTAAATCAACAACAATTCATGAATGGATTGTCTCCACTTCTTCAACTTCAAATGTTGGACTCCAGGGGGAAAGGAGTCCCCCTAAGAGACCCATAGAGTCAATTGCACAAAAGGACCATTCCCAAAGAAAACTACTAAAAAATTCCCTTTCTTTTACTACACCGCAAATTGTTTCTTGAGCCATAATAAAATCCAGTTTACTTACCGAGACCAACCTTTTTGATGGATTGAAGCGTTGGAGCACCCCCTACTTCCCTTGAATTAAATGAGAGAACTATCATTTTTGAACCCCTTCCTAGGCTTTACCTGCTCTAAGGGCCCAATCAATTTTCGACTATCTTCCACTCCTTATTTCCTTCAAATATTTGGTTTGAGCAATGGAGATTAAGGATTTTCTTCCCGCTTGAACCCCCCCCTCCCTTGCCGAGGGCCAAGCCCCCCACTTTGCAAATCTCTTTTGCATTCTTAACTTTAGATCACAATAGGTAGTTTGATTTTATGGTCTATATTGAGGACAATGAGAAGGAGTAATTCTCAAACTCCATTTTAGACCCTCCATAGGGGGAAATGAGAGGAGACCCATTTATGGAAGAAGGGATAAAACCTTCCTTTACGACACCCGAATTAAAAAAATGATGAGATGGGGAAAAAGGACCATCACCCTGGCAAGAGAGAGACAACTGGGGGGGCAATGAGTTTGGACTAGATGGCAGGGCTGATGAGTCTTTTTTAGAGCCCCCTTTAGCCGAACTGACACATACACAATTAGCTAGGGATAAGGACTTACCAGGAGAGGGCATAAATTTTGACGTTTTTGTGGAGGAGTCCGGAGAGGCAGCTCCATGAGCCTTTTAATTTGTCCCAGCTTCAACATCAATTGAAGATAACTTTGTTCCCATTAATCCTTCCATCATTGTTTTACACTTCTAAATTTTATGAAAGGGAGGAAAATGAGAAGGCACTCTTTGACATTTTTCTTGCAAATGATTGACTTGGTGGAAGCCATAGCACCTAAAAGGAATCTGCCAATAGTTGATTTTCTGGACCCATTTAAAATCTCCCAATAGTCACTCGATTTCATCCGTCAAGCCTTCTTTAGGTCCACCAAAATCTACACCCATGCCCATTGTTGGTCCACCTTCTTCTCCCATCATGGCTCGTTGTTGAGAAATGACCTGATTTTGTTTACTATCAACTTAAACACAAACTCATTCTGGAATACCAAAGGGAGGTTGGGAAGAATAACCCCCAAAATTTTGAAGGGGTTTGTGACTCTCTTAGTAGATCAAGGGAGATCGCCCACTCCTTCAGACTCAACCCAAACAGGCCCCATCCACATACCATGTTAAAAACTTCCTCCAAATCCATTCTTCTCTTTAAATGGAAGCTCAACCACCCTCTAGCCAGGGTGTGATAGATTATGCAGTATCCAAGTAATGCTACCCAATTCTCCTTTGACCAAACCGTAAGCACTGTAAATGTGACTACCTTCCCGTTGAAGTGTCCCACCACAGTTCTCCCCAAGAGGTTGAGGATGGCCCCAACCTCAACATCATCACCCACTACCATCCTTCTTCGCTTAGGCTTCACCTTCCATCATCGATGTTTTTTAACTCTAACTTCCCCTGCATGCGCATCAGATGCCTCGACTTGAGTCTGTGATGTTGCACTGTTGCATGCAATACGTGATGAAGCTTGCGATGCATGTAAAGGTGGCAGAGGGGACTTTACTGAACTAGATACCACCTTAGAGATCAAATGTGTAGAATCATTGAGATGCCTATCATTAACCATCCTTCCCGTCAGAAGTGAATGCACTTAGGGCTTCGCACTGTCACTCACCTCTGGTGCTACACCATCTCAATCTGGTGGAGGGAGAATAGCCAAGTTGACAACCCTCTTTAATCTCTGGGAACATATAAGGGCCTTGTTTGATGGAAATGCACTTTCTCAATCTCCCTCAAGATCATAATAGTCCATGGCAATGACATTCATTGTCCTTTTGATAGGATGAGACTTGATGGGATTGTACTTGTCAAAGGGTTATCATAGGAAGTTGTCGCTAACTCTTCTGCCAAACAAATTAAACCTTGATTATCTCTCCTGCCAACACAAGAAACACCTTGCTAGAGAGACAAATAACTTCCTTAACTTCCTCAAATAACCAAGTCATTTCTCTCCTAAATTAGAGTTCGGTGCCCTTCGTCTTTGGTCTCATTGCTAGGGTTTCCCAAAATATCTTTTTCTTTTAATTGTTCATACATACATAGTCGACATCAAAATATTTTACTTAAAATGAACATAGAAATATTTTATCAATAATCAATATTGAAAATATTTTTTGTTAATAATATATATATATATGAATGATACAAATATGAGTTATAAAATGGAACAAACCTTAAACACTAGAAACAAAATTTATTCTAAACTTGTATATATAATTTCGATCTATAAGTCTTTTATAATTTCAAACAATTTTATTTTCTACCTTCTAGTTAAATTTTCACCTTAATTAAATGTTTAACCTATATTAGCTCATATTGAAATTTCAATTACCCATGACTCCAACACTCCATCATTTCTGTTAGTTTACAAGAGGATGGACACCAACTGGTATTTTCCCACTTTTAGGTGGCACCACCAGCTAAAAGCTTGTTTTTTTCCAATAGAAAATTGCTCTTATATTGATATAAATTTTCCATTCTAAAAAACATCCAGAAAATCAAGTGCTAGATACTCTCCTCGACACCTCCAATACTAAAAGGTGAATATTAGTCACCCTCACAGAACAAGGTTACAACAAGGCAAAATGAATATTTCCCTCTAAGAAAAAACATGTATTGTCTACAAAAGCCCGAATATAAGTCCTAAGGCCTTCTAATCACTCACATATCAAATAAGATCTAAACAACTCGACCAATATTATTGACTACCACATCAAAAAAGATTTAAGAATTGAGTCGGTCCCTCATGCCCCTCTTTCCACTGGTTGTATACTATTTTTCCTTCTTGTATATGTAATGCCTTTTTGGATAAATCATCTGCTTTCTTATTGTTATCTCTGTATATGTGGGTGAAACTGATAGACCTAAATGCTTTGCAAAGTTCTCTGATTCTGTCCTTCCAACATTCCAATGTGATTACCTATAAATTATCTTTATGATTCAACGAGTCTATGATGATCATGGAGTCTCCAAAATCTCGAAGATCAAGGATATGAAGTCTCGTAGCCAAAGTTAATAAATCCCACACCCCATGAGTTCAACCCTCGTATTGGTACCCCTCCCACAATTGAAGGTCCACTTGTAACTTGTATGTTCATTTTTCCTAAGAACCACTCTAGCTCCACTTAGTTGACCATTTGTTTGTGTTGCTCCGTCGAACTAACTAGTTGTGACACCCTCTTGCACCATTGTAGTTGTGTCTCTGGTAACTACTTATTTTTAGATAATCATGGTCCTTCCAATACCTCCAAGTGTCCTGCACATAACCGAGTGGATAGAGGGCCTACTCCCTTCAAATAATACTTTGTTTTGCTCCAGCCACAAGTGCCAACTGATGAGGGAGGGCATCGTAGGAATTAATGTGCACTATCTTGACCAACTATCGAAACAATAAATCAATGAGGAACCCGTCCATACAGTCTTTACATTTAGGAATTTTTTAATTCTATACCACACCTGTTGAGAAAAACAACAAGTGACCATCAAGTGCATAGAAGTTTCTGGCTTTTTTAAGCAAAGGTAGCAAATGCTAGGTCCAAACTAGCCTCTTCTTCACAAGTTATCCCAACGAAAAGCTTGTTGTCCAAGTACTCATACATCAGCAACATTCAAGAACTAGTGTTCGTTGGAATGCATCTGCCAACACAATATTTAACTCGCCTTAAATAGGTCTTTGCCTAGGGCATAAACTATGGAACAACTAAATCATTCCAATACTTTGATTGGAATCTTGCCAACAAAACATTATTTTGTAATTTGATTAATTTATTGTTTAAATTGAATTATAATCATAAAGTTTGCAATCTTCCCCCCAAAAAAGCATAATTTTGTAATTTGATTAATGTATTGTTTAAATTGATTTATAATCATAAATTTTATTTAAGAAAGGGTCGTTTTAAAATATCTCAATTATAAATTTGAAAATATTTTGATTAATCTTTTTTTTGGGTTTAAATTGACTTATAATCAAACATTTATTTATTTAAATTGGAGTTTTGAAATATCCCAAAAAGTTTATTTACTTATATTGGAGTTTTGAATATCCAAATTATAAATTTGAAAATATTAAAATTTTAAGTAATAGATTTAGATAGAATAAAAAAAAAACGTCAAAAATGGTGAGATCTAGTTGTAGTTGGATATTAGGCTATTGACTAGGCATGTGAAGATATTGTTGAAACAGATATAATCATGAAGGGGTCGCGAGGAAATGCATATCTAGCCAACCACATGTATAATGTCGATGAAGCCAGATTTTGTTCAGATAGTTACGGATTTTATTTTTGAAAAGAATCCCCAACTTGCAATTAACTTTTATTAACAGGAGCGTGCAACTTTTATAAACGTTTAAATGTTCTACAATATGATCCTTTTCTAAGGATATTTTCTTCGTTTTTAATGTTCTACATTCAAAATAATTGTTTAACACATTCTCCTATGTATGTACCTATGTACCAAAATAATTTAAGAAGTTTTTTTAGGAAGCGTTAGAGAATTGGACATTCAAGTTATTTGACTGATTTTTATATTGTCTCCATTAATTTCAAAAAATAAGGAGTTTGTATAATTAATTATGTCGAGAGGCTTATATTTATTGAAAACTTTGAGATTAATCGGTTTTTTAATTAAAAATATGCAATGTGTGTAAGATTTAATGATAGAAGAATATTCTTCGTCGTGTCCACAAATTAAAGACCAAGATTTAATATTATAACCCTTAATCATTGTGCGTCCTGTCCACAAATTAAAGACCAAGATTTAATATTATAACCCTTAATCATTGTGCGTCCGTTAATCATTAGATCGCATGATTAACACAAATTATTGATTAATCTGTTTGCCACGTATAACCTACGGGCGGCATGATGGTAGATGACATTTTGGTGTTCTAGCGGGTGACACGATGGAAAACAACATTTTGGCATTCTAACAACACGATAACAAACGACGTTTTGGCATTCAACACTATTAAGCTGTGAGTAACGTTTTAGCGTTCTACATAATGACAGGCAACGTTTTGACATCTCCTCTCAACATTCACCAACCACAACTTTAAGTGGTTGGGCTAATGTAAATGGGAGTTTGTGAATTAGAAAGAAATGATGCACAATTAATTTAGTTAAATAATTGAAATATATTTAATGAATTTATTATTTTTAAACACTGATATGATAACTTTTTAAAAACAATGCTTCTCACCGGACAAAAAAAAAGGACATTTTAAATAAAAATAGAGTGGTAACTTTAGATTCCTAAAGAGGGTGGTATTAAGAAACTTTATTGTCTTTGAAAACATGGTAACTTTAAATATGTTTTAACTAAATTTTTATGAACAAAAGATTAAAAAATTAAAAAATGTTTTACAATATTTTTTTAATATGCATATACATTCACATAATCATATTTATGATAGCATATTATGTAATCATATATCATCTGAGTATCATTCTAGAAAAAAAAACCTCTACAATGAATTAAAAAAAAATGTGATTTCAAAAAAATAGCACATGCATATTCTCCATATACATAATATCTATTTAAATATAAAAAACACAAACAAATTTGAAATTCCTTGGAATTAGCAAAACATTTTACAAATATAAAATCATACAAGCCCATAGGATTGATAAGACTCCTCTCTTCCTCTATAGTGTTAAGATCCAAGTAAGTGTTCCAAATATCAATATGGAACCTCTTCCTCTATAGTGTTAGTTGATGGATGTTGGAACCGATTGATATATGTTGTTATTTATAAGTTGTGTATAAATATCAATATGGCTATTAATAAGTATTTCTTAGTCAAACAATTAATGTTGTATATATTGGGATGTATATTATCTAATGTGAAGTACATTCACATCAAACAATATATTTTTTAGTACTCATTGTACTAAGTGATGCTCACAGGAGTGAAGAAGTTAGATTGAAAATAGCAAAATCAATCACATGGCATTAATCATCACCTCCACGGCTTGCATCCTATAACTAAGGAGTTTTCTCCACAGTCAAACCCACTTAGTTTTCTACCCTATTTGAAAAATCCTAGCAAGTATTGTGCCTTGTGAACTATTCAATTAGAGGTATCTTATCTCTATTTTAAGCAATTGGGGGGCTTCCGTGGTGCAACATATAAATATCGTTTTTTGAAATTATCTACATAGAGAAAGTCATTAACACATACCCATGTCTTATAAGCATTAGTGTTGGCAGTGGCGCCTACATGACAAAATTAATAAACAAAGAAATGAAGAAGATAAATACACACACATCAAACAAGAACAAGATGGGGGCAGTGGTAATCTTTATTGTTCAACCAAATAATGGAGAAATGAATACAAGTCTCAAGAAGCTCCTCATGGGCTTCTTCATTTAAATAAGTGATTTTCAAGTGTTTCCAGGAATACGGAAAGTGAAACGCTTGAGAAACCTTTGCCCAAAGGAATGTAACTACAAGGTGTGTTTTCACAACCCAATAATCTCCACCTTGACAACAAAATCCTAATACCTTGTCCAACGAATCAAGCATCACCTTCTTGGAAGCCAAGAGAATCCAAACACAACCGTAACTTCTCTAATATCGATGGTTTCTTGAACATGTATGCACAATTTGCTCCAGTATGGACCACTCTACCTCCACTAAATCAGCATAACCACAAACTAAATCGTTGCAAGCATTGTAGGAGATACTCGTGCTTCTAAGATACCAAAACACCCATTTACATGCTCTTTACCTGGTTTTCCCATGTGTTGATCCAGGTAGATATCGGTGGCCACCCACCTATTCCACTGGCTCGAAAAACAGTTTTCCACCTTGGTAGTTTTTCCACAGTTTTTCAGGTCCCAAACTTTCGAGGCCTTTTTGAGGCCCTGAATGACGTTTTTTGGGGATTTGGAACCTAGGTGACTGCCAAATACACTAGCCTGGGCCAGTCGAAAGTTGTTCTTCTCGGTTATACCTTTCCAATGGTGTATCGAGCGCCCCAAATGAAGATCGTATGCAATAGTTACATTTTTGGTGGATTTGGGGCCCAAGTGACTGCCAAAGGCACTAGCCTGGGCCAATAGAAACTTGTTCTTCTCGATTATACATTTCCAATGGTGTATCGAGTGCCCCAAACGGAGATCGCATGCAAAAGTTACGTCCTCGGGAAGTTGACGTATCTACTACCCCATCGGGGCCCGCAAACCTTTTGTCTTTTCATCTTTCGGGGTTAGGGTTTTGGATTTTACTTATGTTAAAAAGGCCTTTGGAGCCTCATTGTAACAATCATCTTCTTGTGAATGCGAGTAGCCGTCACATCTCTTATCAGAGATAATCTACCACCATTCTAGCAAGTCTTTCACTCTGTATTTTTAAAGTATCTATACATTTCTTTCATTAATGGAAATCATGTATCACTGTATTTCTCTATTTCTGACAATATTTATGTGTATTTCATTGTAATATCTATGATTTCATTTTGTTCTAAACAATAATCCGGATCATGTGTCCACTGATAACACTAACTGCCTGTGAAATACTTGAACATTCCATCACAAACATCAATCTTCCTACTTCATTTGCATAAGGTACACGAGACATATAATCATTTTTTCCTTACTGCAAGGACATACACTTGAAGAAATCTTACAATGGAAAACTAAGAGTATATTTATTGATTTCACAAAGTTCATAATGAACCTCATCAATGACAACCACAACTTACCATTTTTTCTAGTCTCTGTGTACTTCTATGCCCAAAATTTGTGTTGTTTCCCCTGGATCCTTCATCAAAAGTCTTGGCCAACTGAGTCTTTAACTTGCTGAACTCAACCATGCTTTGTTTCCAACAAGCATATCATCAACACAACACCAAGATAATGAATATTCCATAAACAAAATGATCATAATCACTTCTTAAGAAACTTTGGCTCACCATGAATGAATAAACCATATTGTACCATTGCATGGGTACCTTAGGCCATACAATAATTCTCGAGTTTGCAAACAAATCTCCCTTTGCGATCTTGAACAACTTATCATGGTACATATCTATGTCACTGATGATTTGTGGACAGTAGAATCTCACAATCTACATCCCTTAACTCCATCACCATGACCAACAAAGATGCACTTTGTTTACCAAGTGAGCCTTCACTTCTCACCTCAAGGCTAATTTCAATGCTTCATTACATGAAACACATGGGCTCTAAGACCACGAGCTACTAGAAACATGGGTGCTCAGAACCATGACTTTGACCTAACTCCCCCCCATGACCAAAACTAACCAACCAACCTTCCCTCAAAGACAGGGTATCCAAGAATACCACATGCTCCCCCTATCACCTAGGTCGTCTAGAATTTACTGGTGACATTTCAAACCTGGGGTACGCATTCCTAACCAAGTATTATAGTCATATGCTCATTTATATATAAGAACTCCACCTCAAACATTTGTATTCAAAACTTTCACCTTTCCATCTCAGTGGGAAACCAAGTCCTCTTTTCACTGGGGTCGGCCACAATTGCATCTTTCGACGCCCACTCCTTGTAATCACTGGCCCTCAAGAAATGCACTTGCCCCTGGCTCACGACCCCCTTTCAACTTGATGCATGTACATCCTACTTGGTGTCCCACACGTGTGTGCGACCACTCCAGGTCTAAAATTTGTTTGATTAAATTCCTTGGACAGTTTCATGAAGTCCAATCATTGACCTCTGGCTCAGCTGCTACAACAAGAGCGTCATCGCCACTAGGACTATCATAACCTGCATCACTACCATAATCTCCATTCATGTAGCCACCATGATCCAAATTTATGAGGGAACGAAATGAAACACATAAATCAGAAAAAAAAAAAAACAAAGAGATAAAGTAATACTCAATTTCTATTAAAGAATGAAATATGTAGAGAATATAAAACAAAATACAAAATGAAATGAACTTGCTAGAATAGTGGTAGTTTATCTCTGAGAATAGATGTTATGGCTACACGCATTCAAAAGAATATGAGTACAATGAGGCTCAAAAGGCCTTTTTAACATAAAGAAGAAATGAAAAAACCCTAAATATCCAAAACCCTAACCCTGGGAGATGAAACACCAAAATTTGTGTGGACCCCAATGGGGGTAGTTAATACGTCAAATTCTCGGAGGTGCAAATTTTACATACGATCTATGTTTGGGACGCTCTATACCTTGTTGGAAAGGTCTAGCCGACACATTCTGAAAAACCCACTCCAAATCCTTCAGTGATAGATTGGGCGCTACCAGGCCAAAAAAAGGTCATTTAGGGCCTCAAAACGACCCTGAAAATCCGTAAAAAAACTACCAACATGGAAATTGTATTTTGAGCTATTGGAATAGGTGTCCAACCACCGATGTCCACCTGAATCACGCCAAACACTCCAGGTGCATAACCTCTAGCGCTAGAACATACCCTGCAGGCCCCCACTTGCAATCGATCCATGCCTTTGTTCGCACCCTACACGACCAGATCCCTTGGCACTAGGATCAACTACCTCATCGTGGACCTTCTCCTCGACTAGGCCTCCACCTGCTTCAAAATCCACTACATGGTCTCCCCATCGGATTTATGCCCCCCC